>CAUYQG010090487.1:0-17233 GCA_963574415.1 Tarsius wallacei | reverse complement strand
ATCCTCACCAGCATCTGTTGTTTTTTTGTTTTATCAATGATAGCCAATATTGAGTTTTTAAATCAATGAAAATCACACACTTCTCTCTGTTTTAAGTTCACTAATGTTTTTTACACTCTTTTATTTCCTTGTTAGAGTTATTTTTTTCAAATGCGTTTTTTCCCTTATTGAAGTGGTATCGTTTTAAGCACTACATTTTAAAACTTTTTGTAGATGAGATAGCTGTTTGTACAATGAATTTAGTCAACTTGCTATACCCATTTACCTCTGTGCTTTCAATATGGAAAATAGCAGTTTGTTTCCTTTTTTTCCAACTCATATCTTTATTTTTCATACTGCACTGTCCAGAACATTGGGAGAAATGATGAATAGCAATCAATTTTCCCGATCATCAAAGCAAAACTTTTAACATTTTGCTATTCAGGATGATGTTTACTGTAGGTATTTTGTAGATAATTGAATTACGAATGGATGTTAAATTACATTGAGTGAATTTTCTATGTCTATTGAGATAATGATTTATCATCCTTAAGCTTTTAATATAGTGAATTGCATTAATTGATTTTCTAATGTTAAAATAACATTAATGCTGCTGAGATAAACCCAACTTGGTTAAGATGTATTATTTTGTTTATACACTGGTGGATCTGGCTTGTTGATATGCTACTTAGGATTTTTTATTTCAATGCATGAATGGCATTTATCTATAACTTTATTGTCTTTTATGATTCTTGTCAGATTTTATTGTCAAACTTATGTTAGCTTTATAAGATAAGTTAGAGAGTGTTTTTTCTTTTACCTACTTGGAGTTTTTTAAATAATAGGAATTTCTTGATTGCTTTGTATAAGCCATGAGCAAATTTGTCTGGTGCTGATGTTTTCTTTGTGGTAAGACGTTAAAGTACAATTTCCATTACTTTTAATGGGTACAGGTTCACTCAGGTTTTTGAAATTTCTCCTTCAGTCAGTTCTGGTATGGTATATTTTCTTGGAATTTGTTTATCTCATCAAAGTTATCATATTTATTGACATCAAGTTATTCATACTATTCTTTTATTGTCTTTTAATCTTTGTAGCAGCTGTAGTTGTTTTTATTTATTTGCTCACAATATGGCTTTTTTTGTGCATTTTCTCTTTTTTCCTGATCAAAAGTTGGTCTACTGTACTAATCTTTTCAGTTAATATATTTTTCTTATCCAGTCCTCTTTCGATGGGCAGCACAGTTGGTTCCATGTTTTTGCTATCGTGAACAATGCTGCAATAAACATGCATGTGCAGATATCTTTTTCATAGAGTGATTTGAGTTCCTCCGGGTATATTCCCAGTAGGGGACTTGTGGGGTCATATGAGAGGTTGATTTTTAGATCTTCTTGGAATCGCTAAACAGAGGTTGCACTAGTTTGCACTCCCACCAACAGTGTAAAAGTGTTTCTTATTGAACTGATATGAAGGCATTTTACCATGTATTCACTGTAATGAAACAATACATTTTCTTAAATTGCTTATGTCTAAAGAATAGAAATAGTCAGGGGATTGCTCTTGTGCCTCTCCCCCCACCCCCAGTTATGCAACTGTTCACTAGCTGTGCCAACGTTGGAAAGGGAGTACTACCAAAAATCAATTAACTGTCACTTTTTGATGCTTTACAAAGATTACACAGGAAACAAAGAGTGCAACAGATGAATACAAAACGTTCTTTAAATTGTCCCAATAGAATGTTTTTTTACCATGAGTCATAGATAAAGTGTACACTTGGCCATTTAATTAAATTATATGTCTGCATAGCTATACCTTTTCTGCAAGGTACTATCTAGTTGGGACAAAATTGGAATAATTTGAGTAAGTCACACATTTTCTTTCTCTTATCCCACACCAAACACAATAAAGGGTTTTGTTTTGTTTTGTTTTTGTTTTTGGCATTTGCAGTGATAAATAGTGATATTTCTGATCAGGGAAATGGTCTTAGATTTGGAATAAAAGCAGAAATCAATGCTTGGCTTTGACATTTTATGCTCACTTGACAGTAAGCAAGTCACCAAATCCCTATAAACTTTTGATTGTTCATCTTTAGACTGGTAATGATAATGCTATTTAAGGTATTTATCTCCTGGGGGACTGTATAAAAATTAATAATACACATAAAATATGTGTGAATGTGCTTTGAAAATGTTCAAGCTCTATAAATTGACTTAATGCCAAAAACCCAAATTAACTCAATAAATTTTCTTATAAAAAATAGAAATTTATCATTTCAAACTACATTTGGTTACTTAAAACCTTTGTCCTTGGATTGAAAAGTGACTTATTATGTGTATTCGTTTTTTATAATATATGTAGGGTAATTACCCCAGTTTATCTTGAGTCTCATTGCAGAGAACTTTATAAGCTTTATGTAGTCAGATATAATTTCCTTTGTGACTAGTACCTCTTCTGTTATGCATAGAAATTCTTTTTATCTTTATTAGAAATATATTCACAAAATATCTCCTTGTATATTTTGAATTTGTTTTTTACATGTATATAAAGCAGGATAAGGTTATTGTTCTGACTATTCTTTTTATTATTACCTCCCCCAAACTAGTTTATTATGTACATTTTAGGAAATGCTGGCTTATTGCTATCTTTAATCTGACCCCTCAATGATGCCACAAGGCAAATTCTGGTGTGATTATTTGTGATATGTCATGTCAGAAGCATTTTCTCTTACATTTATGTATTCCTTACTTGCAGATTTGAAGTTTACTAGACATGTGTGATATTTCAAAGTTCGTTTTGTAGAATAATATTCAGTGGAAAAAAATGTTTAGTAGTAAGATATATTGAGACAATGCAAAAATAGAATCCCCAAACATTTCACTTATCACCAGGAAGACCTAATAAAATGTGTAACTCCTACTTTTAGATATCTTTAATGTGTGAGAGAGATGATTTGTTTAACAAAAAGTAAGTTGTAAGATTAAAATGTCTATTCACTCGGATATATCATCATTCATATTCTTATTTATTGCCACAACTAATCATGATAGCTTCCAGAAACAACCTAAATTCAGATTCTTAAAATATGATAAAATTTTTATATGACATGATAGGAAAAAATTGTATGCATTTTGGGAAATATAAGGGATTTGAATACTACTTTTGGATCAAGAAACTCTTCTATTACATGTTATGGTTCTTCTATTAAATGCCATAGTTCAAATCTGTGCTGAGGTTCGGAGATGGCAGAGAGCCCTAATTTATGCTGGTTAACTGACAGCACAAATATGTTTCCCAGAGTGATATGTTGATGGACACTGTGTGTTGGCCATCTATTATTCAGCTTTGTATGTTCACATTTTCAGGCAGACTATCTCATATGCAAAAGTTGGTGATATGGATTGACTTATTTGAATCCCAGTTTACTAATTTTAATCTGATTCATAGTTGGAAAGGGGCAGAATGCTCATACTAGCTGATTCTTTTCTTTAAATAAATATTCTCTTAGAAAATCCAGTCAAGGTTTGCTGATGAGGATAGTCAGATGAGGGCAGTTGAGTGATCTCAAAGACCATCTATATCTTTCCTTCCTATTTGTTCAAAGTGTCTGATTCTTTTAAGAAACCAATATTTGTGTATTTGGTATGCTCATTGCCACTGTCATCACATTTGGGCTTTTTTTAGTAGCCATATAGATCAAAGTGAGAGTATTACTATACAAATAGATATACACAGCTATAGATATATACACATAGGCAACAGTTTTAATGTGTTCAATATACAGTATACACATTTGTCTGTTTTCTGGCAAAATATGTATTTTTTGGCCTACATGTGTTTTTTTCTACATGAATTTTTTAAAATAACTTACATGGCATTACGTTATATCTCATCTCATCTTGTTACTTTTTAGCCCAGTAATATAAGATTCTTCTCTTTTGTTGTATATATCTTTAGTTGTTGCTTTCAACTGGCATGCAGAATTGATTCCATGGCATACATCCACTTGTTTACTTAGTGAGGAACACTCATATTGCTTCCAACTTCTTGCCTTCACGAAGAGTGATGCAAAGTGATTATACTATCCCTTATGGATCTGTTTGAATATTTCTGTAGCAATATGAAAAAGAGAGGATTTGATGAGCCATAAGGTTGCTGTTTTCTATTTGGTTGTTCTTCACAGTGGTCATACTAGTCTCCATCCCATCAACAATGCATGCTGATTCTGGTACATATACAGCCACACCAACACCTAACATGATCAAACTTTATAATTCTGGCCAGTCTAATGGATGATAACCTATATTGCATTGTTTTTGAGTTTGCATCTATCTGATAACTTATGAGTATAGGCAGCTGTTTATATGATTATAGCATTTGGAATTTTTTTTCTTCTATAATTGCCTATTCATAAACTGCCCAAAGCATCCATGTTGTTTGTTGTCTTGTTCATTTGCATGTGCTCTTTTTGAATATTCTATGTTTTAGAATAAGTTTATAAAATTTCTAAACAAAATTTTGTGTAATTTGAATGTGATTTTATTACACTTTTAATCCATTTGGCAAAAAAAATTAATTTTTTTCAGTAAAATTAAAATCATGGTGGTGTGATATGGATGTTTGTTCCCCTAAACATCATGTTTAAATTTGATCCCCAGTGTTGGAAGTGGGGCCTCATGGGAGATGCTTGGGTGATGAATAGATTAATTCTCTCCCTAGGGAAGGGGCTTGTGAGTACTCACTCTATTTGTTCTCACAAGAGTGGGTTGTGAAAAAGAGCCCCTCTTTCTTGCTTCCTCTCTCACTATGTAATCTTTGCACATGCTAGCTTCCCTTCAGCTCCTGCCATGAGTGGAAGCAACCTGAGGTCCTCATTAGAAACAGATGTTGATAGCTGCTTTTTGTGCAACTCACAGAACTGTGAACCAAATAAAAATCTTTTCTTTTAAATTACCCAGGTATTTCTTTATAGCAAAGAAACAGAGTAAGACACATGAAATCTCATTCAAAAGCATGGACTTTCTCCTTAAATAGTCAAATAATTCTCCATGTCAGTTTTAGGCATTGCAATCAGGCTTTCCCAATCTGTTTTCTGCCTGATAACTTTGTCATTATTTTTTTTATTCTGTCTTTGATAGAACTTTTTACCTTACTGTTTTATTTTTGAAATTTGAAATTTTCCCATTTCCAGTTTACCACAATAATTTCTAATTTTATAGTTTTAATTTGCACATTTAACTTTTTAATCTACTTATAGTCTATCCTTAAGTATGATGTTAGGTAGGGATCTGACTTTATTTTTCTCCAGATAATGAGCTGATTTTGTCAGTACTATCTGTCAGTTTGTTCTTTTTTTATTTATGTAATAATCATTAATTACACATTTCATAAAACTCTATTCCCGAGCTCAATATTTTGCTCCATTTGTCCCTGTGCCATCACCTCACTGTTTTTATTACTATGATAGAGCAAGACTAGGTAAGTTATTAATAGAAACTTTATATGCTGACTTATATTTTGTAGTCTACCAAGAGCTAAAAATTTTTTTGAAAAACAAAACCTATGTGAAGCCTGTGTTTTTTGTTTGTTTGTTTTGTTTTTGTTGGGGGGAGTACTTTAAATACCAGGTCAATTTCTTTGTTACATAATTAAATATTCTAGTTCTATATATTTTTTCTTGTACTCTTTGTGTTTTATATTTGTTTAGAATTTTCTCCATTTCAATTCCATTTTCAAACATGTTAGCATAGAAATGAATGTTATAATACTTTTGAAAAATTTTATAGTTATAGTTATGCTTCATTTTTGTACATTTTCTTTGAATGTTTCTTCTTTTTATTCTTGATCATTATTGTCACAGGTCTAGCATCATAATATGTTCAAAAAGCCATAATTTTGCTTTGTTAATCTTCTCCATAGTTTTTTGTCCTCCAGTTCATTGATGTATGCCCTCCTCCATATGTTTTGCCTCCTCGTGGTGTTGTTTTCTCTTTGCTCTTTTTGTCATCTCTTTCGTTAAATGCATACTCTTTGATTTTAACTATCTTGGCTTACGAGTAATGTTAATATAACTGTAAATTTTCTTCTAAATATTGCTTCATTGTGTTCCACATGCTTTGTCATTTTATTGTCCATCAGCTTTGAGTATTTAAAAAATTTCTTGTGGTATCTTTTTTAATTTAATTAATCAGTAATGCATTATTTTGTTTCAAATATGTGGGATCTTTAAAAAGCTAATCATATTTCAATATGGTCAGAAAAAGTTTTGATTATATGAATCCTGTGAACATTGTTGAAGTCATATATATGGTCTGTTTTTTAAAAGTTTCCTATGCGCCCCTGACAAGACGTATTCTGTTTGGTATAGAGAGCTACAATGTCATTCTGTTCTTCTCTCATAGGTCATTAACTCTTTCTGGAAGCTGTTAGAATTTTCTCTTTATCTCCATAAGTCCATTAAGGTGATTCTTTCTTTTTTGAATTCTGGAAAATGTATTGTCATTATTTTTCAAAGTGTTCTCTTCCCTATATTCATTATTCATTTACTCTTAAATTTCTGTAACTGTAGATATCTGTTTTCATCCTCCATAATACTCAGCTTGTCTTGAGTATGTTCTATTCTTTTTTTGTTTAACATTTCGATAGCTATAGAGGTACAAGTGGTTTTGGTTACACGAATAAGTTGTATAGTGGTGACGTCTAGGTTTTTAGTGTACCCGTCACTCAAATAATTTACATTGTACCCAATAAATAATTTTTGTCGCTCACCCTTCTCCCTCTCTCCCCCATCTGAGTCTCCAAAGTCCGTTATACCACTCTATATGCTTTTGTGTAACCATAGTTTAGCTCCCACTTATAAGTGAGAACATGGGGTATTTGGTTTTCTCTTCCTGAGTTACTTCACTCAGAATAATGACCTCAACGACCTCCAGTTCCATCCAAATTCCTACAAAAGACATTATTTCAATATTTTTTATGGCTGAGTAATATTCCATGGTATGTGTGTGTGTGTGTGTGTGTGTCACATTTTATCTACCTACCAGTAGATGGGCATTTATGTTTATCTCATAACTTTGTGAATTATGAATTATGGTATGATAAACATATGAGTACAGGTATCTTTTCTGTACAGTTACTCTTTTATAATTCATTGGTTATTGGCAGAATTTAGTTCCTTTTTATTGTAGTACTGGGATCACTGGATCAAATGATAGATTTACTTTTAGTTCTTTTAGAAATCTTCATGCTGTTTTCCATAGAGGTTGTACTATTATTTTCCGGATAAATTTCTCAATCTAATCTTTCCACTCTGAGCTAATTAGTTTTTCACATGTTTTCAAACAACTTTTTATCTTTCAGCAATTTATATGCCTTTAACAGCTATATTTTAGACCTAAGATTTCCTCTTGAATGTTTTCCTTATGATTTCTTATTTTCATCTCATGTTTCAACATCTTCCCTTTTGTCCTCATATCCTTAAGGCTATTTCTCATACTTACTTTAAAATCTTGGTCAATGTGTTTCAACAGTTTTGCTACAGGTAGCAAATGTATGATCAGTTTGTTGTATTTCTTTTTCAGTAGTTGTATTCCTCGGGTATCTAATTATGTCAGTTTCTAAGCTCACATTTCTTGGGGTTGCTGGTTATTCTTATATTGGCTAAGGACTGAAGGACAATCTCAGTCTGCTGCTGTTATGTCAGCATAATGATTAATAGCACCTACTTGTCACTTTCAAAAGTGTCCTGATTTGGGCGAGGAATTATACAGTCTTCCTTAATTAAAGTCAGAAATTACGCTGTGTCTATCTCAATATGTCTAACATAAGGTAAAGTAATAACTCCAGAAGAGAGAGTCTCAGGAACCATGAAATACTATGCCCAAGCAACTAACTCCTTGGGATTGTTAAAAGGAAAAATCTTAGATAAGTTAAATTTAAAAGAGTTCAATTGTGCAGAGAGTGACTCATGAATTGCGAAGTTTTCAGAACCAGAACAAGTTTTAAGAACAGCCGCCTGCAACATGGTCAGGTAGCATTCATGGACAGAAAACAGAAGTGAGGTACAGAGGCGGCTTATTTGTTTACAACTCAGTGTTTTGTATTATTTTAATCAGTTGACCATTTGCAATTGACTGCTGTTACTGACTGAGACTCAGCTACTTGTTACAAGACTATACTCCTAATTAGACTTTTGGTTAGTTTAGACACTAAGGACTAAGTACGTAGGCATAAGCATAAGGACTCAAGTAAGGAAGCATCCTCGGGTCAAATTTAGTTTAATTTAATGATTACATCACTTTTTAATTCCTGGGGAAGACAATCTCCCTAAGTTGTAACCGGACTTTGCTGATAGAAAGGACGGAGGAGTAAAAGCCCAAGAACTGCCCTTCAGGCCTTCCCTATTTTCATCAACTATTAATGCTACCCTAATTTTACCCAAACTATGCCTAGTTAGTTGATGCTGGTTTCTACTGAGGAAGCAAGAGAGAAGTAGCAATTATGATAAATCTCTTTCCTTCTCTCCATTTTCTCTATCATTCTGGCTACTGTTGAAATTTGGGAAGTGAGAGAGACAGACATAAGTGTAAGGATGGGGAGTTTCATCTGAATAATCGTTGATTTAAAAAATCAAAGAAAATAAAGAAAATGCTGGAACAATAAAAGTTTCAATGATAAGGAATAGTTCCTGGTCACCATTTGAGATGGAGCAAGTGGTAGGAGAGCAACTCCCCTTAAATTATGTTTACAAAATTTTTCTGAACATAAAATAGATGACATGGTCAGAAGGATTTTCTCTTGTATGATTTTTAAAATAAACTTTATTTTAGAGCAAATTTAAGTTTCTTAAAAAATTAAAAAGAAAGTACAGCTAGTTTTCTTTTTTCTACAAAATTTAAATATATATTTTTATGTGTATATTAATTTTTTATTGTTTTATAAAAATGTGCCACAAGTGTTGCAGCTTAACACAGATATCTCACAGTCTTCCTACTCAAGATTCCAACACATAATTAGCTGTGTCCTCTGCTCGGGGACTCACCAGGCTGAAATTAGAGTATTGGCAGGAGTTCTTCCATAATTCACTGGTTATTGGCAGACTTTAGTTCCTTTTGATTGTAGGGCTGGGGCCCTGAGTTCTCTCAGGTCAGTCTCTATTTTTCTGCTATATGGTCCTCTCCACAATACGACAGTGTCTTCTTTTTTTATTTTAATTTTAAAGATGTGGGAAAGTAGAGATAGTTTTCTTATACTCCTCTCCCATACAGTTTCTCCCATTATTAACGTCTTGTATTCCTGTGGTACATGTGTTACAGCTGATTAACCCTTAAACAACTTTATTGTTAACTAATATTTATAGTTGGCATTGGGGTACACTCTTTGTGTTCTATGTGATTTACCAAATGTATGTTGCCATGTAGCCTCCATTACAGCCTTATACAGAACAATTTCACTGTCCTAAAAATTCCCTGTGCTCTGCCTATTCATCCATCTACCTACTCACCTCTGCTTTGGCAATCACAAATTTTATTTTCTTATCTCTACAGTTTACCTTTTATAGAATGCAATATAGTTGGAATCATACAATAAATATAATGTAGACTTTTCATATTGACTTGTCTCACTTAAAAGCATGCGTTAAAGGTTACTCCTTGTCTTTTCATTGCTTGATAGTTCATTGCTTTTTGCAGATGAATAATAATCCCTTGTATGAATATACTACAGTTTATTGATCTACTCCCCTATTTAAAGACATCTTAATGTCTTCTGATTTTTCTAGCAATAATTAATAAAACTGCTGTAAACATCTATGTCTAAGTTTTTTGTGTGGACATAACTTTTCCACTAAATACTTAAAAGTTCAGTTACTCTATTGTATGGTAAGGCTATGTTTGACTTTGTAAGAAACTGCCAAAGTGGCTAAATGTCATTTTGCATTCCCACCAGCAATAAATGAGCATTCCCATCACTCCACATCTTTGCCAATGTTTGCTGCTGTCAGTGTTTTGGATTTTAGCCATCCTAATAATAAATGTATTGTGGTAGCTCCTTGTTGTTTTAATTTGCAATTGTCTAGTGGCATATGATGTTAAGCATCTTCACATATGCATATTTGCCATCCATATATCTTCTAGGTGAGGTGTCTTTTCTGAACTCTTGTCTATCTTTTAATTAAGCCGTGCATCTTCTGATTGTTCAGCTTCAAGACTTCTTCGTACGTTTTTGATAAGTCTTTTATCATTTATGTCTTTGCAAGCACTTTCTCCCACTCTGTCTTGTCTTCTCATTCCCTTCACAATGTCTTTCATAGAGCATAAGGTTTACATTTTAATGAAGTCTGATGCAGCACTTTTTCTTTCATAGATTATACCTTTGGTGTTGTATCTAAAAGGTCATTGCCAACCCCAAGGTCATCTAGATTCTCTCCTATGTTATTTTCTAGAAGGCTTATAGTTTTTGTTTTACATTTAAGTCTATTATCCATTTTGATTTCATTTCTATGAAAGGTATGAGGTGAGCATTAGACTCACTTTTTGTATGTGGATATCCAGCTGTTTTAACATCATTTGTTGAAGACACTATTCTTTTTCCACTGGATTGCCCTTACTCCTTTGTCAAAGATCACTTGCCTATATTTGTGTGGGCCTACTCCTGGGCTCTTTATTCTGTCCCTTAGATCTATTTTTCTGTTATTTTGCCAATACCACGCTGTCTTGATTAAGTTTATGGTACGATTTGCAGTCCAATACTGTCAGTATTTTGACTTTTTTCTTCTTCTTAAATCTTGTGTTGGCTACTCTGGGTCTTTTGACTTCTTATTTAAACAGTCTTTTTTAAATAATTATTTCCATTGAATCTGTTTGTCAATATCCAGAAAATAATAATTTCGTAGAATCTATTAGTTTAATGAACCAACATCGCAACAATAGCAAGTCTTTCTATCCATGAACATGAAGTATCTTTTTATTTATTTAGATCTTCTTTGATTTCTTTCATCAGGTTTTAAGTTTTTCTCATATAGATCTCATACATTTTTTAAGATTTATAACCAATCATTCCTTTTTTTCTTTTTTACTGTTAATGTAAAAGGTGTTATGCCTTTAATTTCAAATTCTAATAATTAATTCCTGGTATATAGGAAAGCAGTTGACTGTTATACATTAATTTTATACCTAGAAATCTTACTATAATTGCTTATTTGTTACTGACTTTTTTTTTTTGGCCTTTTCTTTGGGGCTTTCTAAATAGACAATCATGTCTTCTCTAAACAAAGATAGTTTTATTTCTTCCTTTCCAATCTGCATACTTTAATTTTCTTCTTATTGTATTAGCTAATACTTCCAGTAAGATGCTGGAAAAAAAATCATGAGATAAGATATATTTGCTTTGTTCTTTATATTAACAGGAAAACTTCTGCTTTCTCAACATTATGTATGACATTAACTGTAGGGTTTTTGTAGATGTTCTTTATACAGTTAAGAAAGTTCCCCTCTATTCCTGATCTCCTGAAGTTTTTTTTTAAATTATCATTGCTATCATGAATGCTTGTTAGTTTCAATCAGATCCTTTTTCTGCATCTGTTCATATTTTATAATATCTTTTCTTTAGGCTGTTGGTGTGATGGGTTACATTAATTGGTTCTTAATGCTAAACCAGCCTTTTCCATTTGGAATAAATCTCACTTTGTTGTGATATATAGTTTTTTATACATTGTTGAATTAGACTTGCTAACATTTTATCAAGAATTTATGTCATGAGAGATGTTCGCCTGTGATTTTCTTTTCCTAAAATGTCTTTGTTGAGTTTTGGTATTAGGATAATGCTGACCTTATGAAAGGAATTAAGAGGGGTTTCCTGTGCTTCCATTTTCTGGAACATATTTTAGAGAGTTGATTTCATTTCTTCCTGAAACGTTTAGTAGCATTTGCCAGTGATATTATGTAGGCACAATGCCTGTTTTGGAAGGTTATAAATTATTGATTCAATTTTTTAATAGATGTAGATCTATTCAGGTAACCAATGTCTACTTCTGTGAGTTGGGTAGTTTATGTTTTTTTAAGAATTATTTTATTTCATATGTTATCAAATTTGTGGGCATTGTTCATAATATTTCTTTCCAATTCTTTTTATGTCCATATGATTAGTCATGATGACTCCTCTAAAATTTCTGATATTAAATAATTTGTGATGTCTCTCTTTTGTTCCTGGTTAGCCAGACCAGAGGTTTATCAATTGTATTGATCTTTTCAAGAAACATATTTTGACTTTGTTAATTTTTCTCTATTGCTTTCATGTTTTCAATGTAAGTTATTTCTGATGTAATTTTTGTTATTTTTATTCTGCTTTTTAAAAAGATTTATATTGCACTTCTTTCTCAAATTTCCTAATATGACTTCTTTGTGTGCCCTGAAATTTCTGTCAGGAAACAGCATGAGTCTTTACACATGATCTCACTTTATTCTTTGTGTATATTTTTTGTTTGTTGACAGAGATAAGAATGCTAAAACAGCCTTTTTCAACATCCTTTAACCAGTATGTCAATAGCAGATGAGTTTATTTTTTTGTCATCTGAGTGGAAAAACGATTTTGGAGTAGTTAAGATAATACAGAGTATATGTGACATCCTATCAGTAACTGTATATAATCTTTTTCTGGTTTGAATCTAGATTGAAGAAAGAGAAAGGGGGAAAAGATACTTACTTGTGGTCTGTGTGTAAACTTTAGGGACTAGTAGCCAATTATCACAAGGCCTATGTGTGAGAAACAGTGGTCTAGTGAAAGAGAGAACTCTACTTGAAAACAAAGAAGTGGTAGCTGTGGGAAAGGAGAAGAGGAGGCTTCATCAGAAAGGAATGGACCTAAGGAACCCTGTATCTGTCCCTCACCCTCCAGAGCTCTGCCACCATGTGAGACTGGGGCCCCAAACTCACACCTACTATCATATAGGAACAAGCTACTGCTTCCATACTGCAGTTACCTGACCCTATCTAAGAAGTAGGAAAGACAATCATGATAGAGGAAAGTAAGGAGGTGATGGAGAGACTCATGAAGCAGAAAATTAGATGAGAAACGATGGTCTAAAATAAACACATTCAGTTGGGCACAGTAGCACACGCCTATGATTCCAAAACTTTAGGAGGTTTAGGTGGGAGGATTGCTTGAGCCCAGGAGTTCAAGAGCAGCCTAGGCAAATAGTGAGACCTCATTTCTACAGGAAAATAATGAGCGGGCATGGTGGCATGCACCTGTTATCTCAGCTACTTGGGATCCTAAGGTGGGAAGTTTGCTTGAGCCCAGGAAGTCTAGTCTGTGGGCAGTCATGATTGTGCCGCTGCACCCCAGCCTCGGCAATAAAGTGAGACCCCAAATCAAAAAAAAAGAAAGAAAAAGAAAAAACACAAACTCTACATGCTTTTTTATATTCTCCCACTCAACAACAACTATCTGTGACCAAATATGTGGCGATTTCTCCCCATAAACCAAGCAATCAAGTCTGCAACAGATAACAGCTGGGTATCCTCCAATTAAACCTAACATTATGTACTTAGAGATAGTGTCAGATACTACAGGTTGAGGGCTCAGTCCCATGAGACTGCCCCCTGCCCCCTCTCCTCACCAGTTACAAGTGTGGGCCT
This sequence comes from Tarsius wallacei, assembly GCA_963574415.1. Taxonomy (NCBI): domain Eukaryota; kingdom Metazoa; phylum Chordata; class Mammalia; order Primates; family Tarsiidae; genus Tarsius; species Tarsius wallacei. The sequence goes on along the minus strand of CAUYQG010090487.1, from coordinate 3,623 downwards.
CCGGAACTTCTGACCAATTAACTTCAAGTTGGAGTTCCCATGAACATTTCTTCTGGTTCAATTAATTTGCTAGAGTGTCTCACAGAATTCAAGAACAAACTTACTTGCATTTGCTGGGTTATTATAAGGGAAAGATACAGATGAAGAGATGTATAGGTGAGGTATAGGGGAGGGGGCAAAGTGCTTCCACGCCCTTTGTCAAGTGTGCCACCCACCAGGAAACTCCACATGTTCAGCTATCTGAAAGCTTTTTAAACCCTCTCCCTCTTGAGCCTTTTATGGAGACTTTGTTGTATAACCATGATTGAAGCATGGACAACTGTGTCAAAATGTGATTGGACAAAAAGGATATGATCTAATACTAACAGACCAAGTTGAGGAACACAGCAACACCTGTCTATTCAGATTCTTCCTGGACAGTGAGCATTCCTTCTTCTAGGGTATAGGTCAGGACCTGCTCTGGAATGAGGATCTTATGACCCACAATCACATTAGAGTCCTTCCTTGGGTAGATGAAAAGAGGACTGGAGAAGGTCAGGGAAAGATTCTGTTTCCTGAAGCCTGTTTCTGTGGTCTAAGGTGCCCACCCCCAATGTTATGACAAAAGACTAACAAAGATAATAGGATAGATATCACAGATAGTTACCTAAAACCTGAGGTAATTTCAAAATAAATTTTGCCACAAAAGTCCATTACACATTGGAGATAGTTTCAGTATTAAAAAACTGCTTTTAAATCTTGATTCATTAAGATTTGTTTACAGGCCTAATAATTGCATTTTTACCATACAAAGCCTCATTTCTAGGGAAAAATGAAATACATTTTCCAAATAGCTAAATTACATGTGAATTTTTATAGGGTTCAACAGATTTCTTAATTGTAAGCTCTTTCACAGTTTAGTCCCAATATAGAGCTGCCTTTTGTGGTGGCATTTATTTTAAATTCAACTTTAATTGTAGGTATACATTGCTCTCACCCCATCTAAATTTCTGGCTCTAAAATCCCTCCATCACCCTCTTACATTTCCCCATAATAATTGTCTTTGACATTGTGGTTAAAACTTCTCAATGTAGGATCTATAGAGAACTTTCTTTCTTTTTCAGATCAGATTGGATAAAAAAGGAACAGATTATAAAAGGACTGTTTCTTCCCGTTAGTATGTCACTCTTAGTTAGTAGCAACCAATCCCTATCCCTTAGGAAACTGTCAGTTTTCCAATTTATGAGATTCTACTAGAGTGAGCAAAAGGGGAAAGAACTATATTTGGAGCAAGGAGGTAACAGGTGACAGAGAAGAGTGAAGTATAAAAAATTTTTTTAAATAAAGGAACAAAGATAGTAAAACCTTGATGTGTCCCTCACTTTTCAGAACTCTACTACTGTGTGGAGCTTGTGGCTCAAACCCAAGCCCACAATCAGTTTTTGGGGAGTTTCTGACTCAGGTCTGCAACCACTTGACCATAGCTTCTGGGCAGGAAAGAGAGACATAGTGGGTAGAAGTAAGGAGGTGCTGAAGAGACATAAAATCAGAAATTCAGATGGAGTGAGAGGAGTTTTTCCTCAAGCACTGCAGTTAAATTAGAAAAAATGCCAACATAAAATCTGTTACACCTTAAGATTAAAAGCATAGTTACTCTACTACCACTGTATTACTAATTTTAGAGACCTGAAGTATCCATGACTGCCATATGCAGTCTTATCTTAAATATTATAAAGATACACCAAATTCAAATTAGTGATCTACACATGAATATTTAAATATCAGTTTGTACATTATTCAATATTTGTAGCTATTTGACCCAAAGAGTGAGTTTAGAATTATATGTGTATTGGTATTATTAGTACCATTCTGAACTCTATCATCATGTGAGACTGATGTCCAAATCCCAATCCATCATCACCTCGGATTGAGTCCCTGCCTCAGGTCTGCAGTTTCTTGATCCCGACTGTGAGCAGAGAAGACATTTCTAGTGAAAATACGGGATTAATGAAGGAAGTCAGGAATCAGGAAATAAAATGGGGTCAATGGGATTTATACCTAGAGACTGGTTTAACTTGAAATAAATTAAATACATTAATTTGAAATAAATTAAGCCACCAAATGCTTACACTGTGCTTAGGTTCCATTGTAAAGAACTGAAAAGTAGTTGTGAGAAGTTAGAACCAGAAAGTGGACCAGGCGAGGTGGCTCAAGCCTGTAACCCCAGCACTTTGGGGGGCCGAGGCAAGAGGATTGCCTGAGTCCGTGGGTCGTGACCAGCCTGGGTGACTTGGTGAGACCTCGACTCTGCAATAAATCACAAAAAATTAGCTAGGAATGGTAGCGACGCCTGTAGTTCTGGCTACTTGGAAGGCTGAGACAGAAGGATCACCTGAGCCCAGCAGATTGATGCTGGGGTAGCCATGATTGTGCCATTGCACTCCAGCCTGGGAGACAGAGTGAGATTCCAACTCAAAAAAAAAAAAAAACCAGAAAGTGAAGTCACATTGATGTCTGAGTCTGAATTAAGTCAGTATCCTGGGATGGAGCTACCAGTGAAATATGAGATAGAAACTAAATAATAAAGATATGTGGATATGTCCACATGGATAGGTAGATGTAAATATATGCTCTTTGTTTATACATATATACATACATAAACACATGCACTCATATAGGTAGAGAGCAACAAAGATTTGGAATGCTAAAGCATCCATGGCAATACAGAGTGTCTTGGACACTGTTTCTAAGTGATCTCACTGTAAGGTATATAGCTACCTTTCTGTCTTTTTGGATAAATTTGGATAAAAGAGAAATATTTCTCTTAGTGTGTTTGACACCCTGAGTAACCACCAGCCAAAATCAAAAAGAAATTATCAGAATGGCCATGTATGATCCCTTACTAGATTTGATGGAAAGAGGAAAGAATCCTATTTGGAGCAAAAAGTAGGTAGCAGGGGACAAAGAGCAGGGAAGTCCTCAGCAAAAAAGAAGGGAGCTAATATCCCAGGAAGTATTCCTCACCCTCTAGAGCTTTGTCACCATAGAGGCTGGTGTCCCAAATCCCAAATGACCATCGCATGGGATCATGCCTTTGTCTGAGACCTGAATTTACTTGACCCTGTTTGTGGAGTCAGAAAGGTGGTCATGATGGAAAAGCAGGTAATGGAGAACCTTCAAAGCAGAACATTCGATGGACTATAAGGGCTGACTATCTTCAAACTGAAGTTCAACTTGAAATCACTGACACTACAAAAGCTGGCACATATTGGGTCTAAGGTGGTACTAAGAATCTTACTTCTATTTAGAAACATTACTATCTTCCAGTCTAAGATGTTTATTACCATCGTATCAGTTCTCATTTCTAATAAAAAGTGACCTTTCCATCAAAGAAATGCAAATTAAAATCACACCGAGATATCACCTAATTCCATCATCAATAACTCAGAAAACAACAGATGCTGGAGAGGGTGTGAGGAAAAGGCAACTCTTTTACATTGTTGGTGTTCTAGAAACGTATTACTGACCTTCAATATGTTAATAGCCTTGTGTGCCTGAGCTGAAAGGTAATTTTTTTCTTAGTCCTTCCTATAAAAACTTGCTGGGTAAAGTTCATGAAAGTATGCAGTTGTTTCCTAAGATGA
>CAUYQG010090486.1:0-46369 GCA_963574415.1 Tarsius wallacei | reverse complement strand
TATTACCCTACCAACCTCCAATGACAAGCTATTAGGTTATTTGGGTCCTTTGTTTGTTTTTTGTTTTTGTTTTTGTTTTTTTTTTGAGTTGGAGTCTCAATCTGTCGCCCAGACTGGAGTGCAGTGGCGGCTCCCGGCCACCGCAGCCTCGACCTGCTGGTCTCCACCGCAGCGTCGACCTGCTGGGCTCAGGCGATCCTTCCGCCTCCGCCTTCCAAGTAGCTGGAACTACAGGTGCGCGCTACCACGGCCGGTTAATTTTTTGATTTATTGTAGAGATGAGGTCTCGCCAATTTTCCCGGGCGGGTCTCGAACCGCCGGCTCAGGCATTCCACTCACCTCAGCCTCCCAAGGCGCGGGATTACAGGCTGAGCCACCGAGCCGGCTGCTCCTTCTCTTACAGAGTAGAATTTCCAGGCTGGGGATGTAGTCTTGCTTCTCCTTTTTGTCCCTGGCTGTCACTAGTGATAAGTGTTTTTCCAAGCACTGCTGATGCTTCCCATGGATTGAGGCAGAGGCAGTTCTCCTGCCAGGGAATCCAAGATGTTGGGAAGCTGGTGGTGCACCTCAATATCACTTTTCTCACTGGCGAAACCATGAGGAGGGGAGTAAGTTTCTGCATACTTGTTTCTGGGTAGACTAGGGGGTGGGACATCATGGATATTGAAGTCTTGTTCTCTTACTGTCTACTCTGAGTTTTTTTCTTTCTTTATTTCTTCCTTCTTTCTTTCCCCCCCTTCCCTCCCTCTTCTTTCTTTGTTTTTCTTTCTTTTTCTTTCTTTCTTTCTTTCTTTCTTTCTTTCTTTCTTTCTATCTTTCTTTCTTTCTTTCTTTCTTTCTTTCTTTCTTTCTTTCTTTCTTTCTCTTTCTTTCTGTGAATTTCCTTCTCTTATTTGAGTTATTGAATATTGTTGGTGATAATCCTGTCAGTATACTTTTTTTTTTTTTTTTTTGATATCGTGAAGAGTGGAAGGAAGACAGCTTGCTTTGAAGCTGCCATTTTGGAATTGGAAGATTTCCCAGTTTTGTGTTTATTTTACCTACTCTGTTCATGAGCCACTGTTTGTGATTGCTGCATTCCTCTATGGCCAGAGTTACTTTTGTGTGGCTTTTTTTTCATGACTCCAGCATTTACTAAGCTTTAATAAAATGAGTTATTTCCTTCAAATCAAGACATGGTAATAACTTCTAGCTATTACTCTTCTTTGAGATTTTTGGCATTCCTTTTAGTTCCACTAAAATCTACAACTATGTCTGTAAATATTCATTTCATTAAATTATCTTTCAATATTCCAGACAAGTCTAAAAGATTAATAAACAGGCTGACTACATTTTCAGGAGGATTAAATCAGACCTATTTAATATTTTATTAATTATACAATGCTAAGTAATTGAGAGCAGTTGAGTAAATAGCTATTAAGATTATTTTCTACTTAGGATATTAGCAAAATTTATTACAATAAGAGCTGTCCCACAATATTTCTCCCTTTTCTTCCTAAACTTTTAACATTATATCGCTAATATTTGAGAGAAGTTAAAACAGTTTGAGCCCTAGAAACAGGTATGGACTTAGACTACTGTAGTTGGTTTTACATTAATCACTTTAGCATAGAGTTAGAAACAAATATATTCCTTAGGCTCTATCCTAATGAAGATATATGTGTTCTGCACAGCTAAGAGATAGTCTAAAAGGGTCTCTTAATAACCATTCTTTTGTTATAAGTCACATCTATACCATGAAGTAGACTTCTAGACTTGTGAGAATCTTTCACTGTGAGGGTATGTGTCAAGAAGTAGAATTCAAGGCACTTACTACCAGTCTTTATTGGTTTCTTTTGCACATATATATAATAAAAATGGTTCCTTCTTTGTAAAATCCCAGTGTATTACAAAGCCCTAAATTTTGTCACTCAATAAGGCTGAGTTAGAGAAATTTTAAATTGGCTATAAATAAATAAAGCTATTTAAGAAGTGCTTCTGAAGCCCACTGGATGTGACAGTGGTGATGATTCAATTCCATGCTAAATTGTAAGGAGATATTTGAATTGCATATATTTTTATCTGCATTGAACAATTATTTAAGACGTTAGAAACATAATTAAGGTTTGTTAGCCGGGCTTGGTGGCTCAACCTGTAATCCTGTGCTTTGGGAGGCTGAGGTGAATGGATTGCCTGAGCCCATCGTTTGGAGACCTGCCGGGCAACTGGGGAGACCTCATTTCTACAATAAATCAAAAAATTAGCCAGGCGTGGAAGCACGTGCCTGTAGTTCCAGCTACTTGGAAGGCTGAGGCGGAAGGATCACCAGAGCCCAGCAGGTCGAGGTTGTGGTGGCTGGAAGCAGCCACTGTACTCCAGTCTGGGTGACAGAGTGAGACTCCAACTCAAAAAAAAAAAAAAAAAGAATTAAGGTTTGTTGATTTCTAGTGTTTTTTTTTTTAATCAAAAGCTCATAAAAATATAACAGTCTTTGATGTAAATAAACATAAATAAATTACTTAGTGTTTTCACTTACCAATCAATGATTCCAATAGAATGTAAGATAATTTGGCAAATCAGAAAAACTATAGTAGCAAGAAAATTTAAAGAATTAATGACCCAGCTTATACATTCATAAGATGCATACAATGTTTATTACTATTCACTAAAAAAGTGACAACTGACTCTATTACTATTTAAATAAAATACAATTTTCTGTGAACTTCAGTATTTGTAGGTTATAATACATGAATAATTTTGTATATTCTTAGTATAACTTAAGTCAATATTTTATTGATTCCTAGGTTTCTAAAGTTCTCAAAAACTTGCCCAACCATTGTCTTCCTTTCTTTCCCAGAACTTTGTTTTCCTTCAGTGTTCTGGAATCTATCCATCATTAAATTCCTTCTTTCAGATTTCTACTTTGTGATATCTTTAAATAATTATATCTGTTTTAAAAATAAAATAAAACATTTTTGCTAAAGTCATCTTTGTTTTTTTAAAACTTGGATTGGGAACTGGAATAAATAAAATGTCTATATCAGAGATTTTAACGTGAACACTTGGAAGGTTCCACATTTTTCTTTACTGTTCAGTATCCCAATTAGAATTAATCAGTATACATAATATATCATATTTTCTCCTTTGCATGGTCACAGTGTTTACATAATACCAGACCAATGGATCTGAGATAGAATACTTCAGGGTAGTGAAAATATCTGATAATTGATTGGACTCTTTAGAAACGACTAAAGATGTATTTTATGCATTTTTGTTTTAGTGAGCAAATGTACTTTCTCTAAAAAGAGAACACTGGAATACATTTTAATAGACCAGCTATATTATGCAAGCTAATTTCTTTTTAAACTTTCATAAATGTACATTGCCAGCAAGTAAGTTCTACAAATATTTATGTGCCAAGAATATTAATAAATGCCTTATGATTAATAATACTAAGTAATGGTCTTACATGATTAAAAAAAAACTTCAGAAGATGGCATTTTTATCACATTCGGGAAGGTGAAATTTTAAAATAAAAGATGTGAAATTTTAATTATTCAATTTGGCAGAACTTCTCTTTGTTAAGAAAACATTAATTCCACAAAAATGTATGCCTTTGGTCATAAACACATGCCTCTGCTTTGGTGTTAGAAAATACTTTATTGTAGTACCATACTTGGCATCTTGAGTGTTGATCACAGTAGGGCAGAGGGAAAGTCTGTCTGTGCCAAAATCTAAGTTGTACAGGTGATGGCAATCGTATGTTTCAAAGTTATAGAGTTTAAATGCAAGTTTAAATGTATGTGTGGTGCAGTCAGGAGGAATAATGGCAAATCCATTCTGTGTTCACTAATGGGCCTGGTCTTGATGAAGCAGGTCTTATGAATAACCAGTCTATCATGAAAGGGTCAATCATAGGTAATGACCAAATCATTGGGGCATTAATTGTGGGTCTGTAGCCAACTCTATTTACCTTCATTCCAGCCTTAACCAGAATTCAGGAATTAGCAGAGAGTTAAATATATCTGTTCCTTTTTATCATCAGTATCAATTTTGTTACTACCCATTGGCCTGAGCAAAATTTTCTATACTTAATGATTAATGTGATGCCTTATAAATTACTCATCATAAATGTATTTAAATACACATTTGCTTCAATTATAAATGTCTTAAGATATATTTATTTTTAAAAGTTTTATAAATTTATGAAATTCAGTACTGATTTTTATCACTTCTTATTCCCACATTCAGAGACCTCCTTGAAGAAGATATTTGTAATTTATATTGTTTTCATGCAATTTGTTTTTTAAATAAGAAGTTAAGACATAAAAAATATAAGGAAAAAATAAACTACCTTTAAAAGGAATACGCAAATTCAAACATCCTCCCCTTAGAAATCAACAGTAAAATCTTACTTGACAAGTAAGATTTTAAAAAATCATATAGATAAAGGAATTTTTTTAAAAAAAAGAAATTGGTAGAGGAAAGATAAGTTTTAGTTAATGAGAACATAACACACATATTTAAAGTTTATATATTAATTTTCTTCATCTTGAAGGAGATAAATAAATGAAGGAGTCTCAACATTTAAGTAAATGTTGCTTCACTGCATGGTCTATCAGATCCTCAAAAGATATTCCACTAAGTAATCAAAATTATTAAAGGTGTTGATATTTAGGATTTTGATACCTTTTTTTAAATCTGTTTCTATGTTAAAAATTGACAAATGGCTCAAAATTATACTTTTTGTGAGCAATACTTTATTCTAAAGTTGAATATTCTTATATACTTTTCTCTTCATTATGGATTTCTTTAAAGTGTATTTATTTTGTAATAGCTAAGTCCTCAGTTTTTCAAAGCTAAATTTTTTTGGAAGTAAATTCTATGCTCATCAACAATCTTTATGGGTTCTGTATAGTTGTTTTACTTGGATTCAACTTTTCTATATATATATTTTTTATTCACATGTTTCCTGAAGCCTTAGTTTTCAAACACTTCTTGACATGTGTATCTCCTGTACAACTGCAAAAATTATTGCTTTTATTTGAAGCACCAAAGACCCTATGGAAAAAGACATTAACCAAGATGGATTTCAGGATAATTAAAAGGCTGTGTAACAAGAACACTGACAACAAAACCATTATTAAGTTTTATAGTTATTTTATTGTATGTGTAAAGAATCAAAAATGATTAAGTCTTAAGTAATAATGTTCAACATTAAAGACATAAATTGTTTCTGCCTATGGTAAAACAATTTAATATAAAGTAATATAAAATGAACAAATGGAAAACAAAACAAAGTTACATGAGGTTTATTGTAGAGAAGTAAAAAAAATTGAAATAAACATTTTGAAGTATTCTTCCTGAGGCATTTGTAAATTTATAAAGTGTTTGGTACCAGAGTCCAAGTGCTGAGAGTGTTTTGTAATCACATGAAACTATGAAGCAAAACATAATTTTGGGGCTACCAGAGAGTAGCTAGTATAGTAAACCTCAAAGGTGGTAAAATTTAGAAGAAAGTCCATTAAATCAGAGAAGGAGGCTGACATTTTTAGAGTAAGTGCTTTAATGACAAAATATAAATCTAAAAAATAAATAAAGAACAAATCTTCAACAATATGCTAAATTATTTAAATTCCAAAATATCTTAACATTAATACATGTCATTGATTTCAAAACCAGCATTTTGATAAAATTATATAATACCTTTTTCTCCAAGTTATTCTCAGTGTGAGAAGGGTCATGGTCACAGTGTAGAAACTATGTAAGCTGAAAGACATTATTGTGGCCATCTTTGAAACATACAATGTGCCACATAGAACAAAGCCAAACTAGGCATTGTTTCTTAAGAAACAGCTTATGAAATATAGTGAAAATTAAAACTTGACCATTGACAGATAGCAATTGATTGAACCTAAATTTAGTGAACAGAATATTTTCTTACCAATCATACAATAAAATCAAGTTTATCAACAGAGCATTATCAAATCAGATTGGTATATTGAGAATCAAGATTTGAGTAACTCCCAAATGCAGGAGTTATTTGCATTAACAGAGGGCCCACATTTTGTTATGGCAAGTTTTATGAGTCAACTAAGCTAGACTATAGTACCTACACTCATTTAATTACATACCAGTCTAGGTTTTGCTGTGAAGGTATTTTGTCAGTGTGGTTAACTTCGATAAGCAATTAACTTTAAGTAAAATTTTCTTAAATAATATAAGCAAGGTTCATCCAATTAGTTAAGTTATTCCTAGCAACAACTGACATTACTGGAATGTACATTTATTTAATAAAATGAGCTTATGCAATCTTGAGGACTGGCAAGTTGGAAATTCTTAGGATAGGCTGGCAGGTTGGGAACTCAGGCAAGAATTCATTATGCATTCTTGAGACAAAATGTCTTGAGGCCTTTCAACTGATTGGATTGCTTGTGTTTCTCTGGAAAACTGTGATTGAAGCACACTTCCAATGTCTCAACCTTGGCAGCAGTAGTATTATACAAGGGGAAGAAAATGGCTAAATCATCTATCTAGCCTCTCTTCCTTTACTGTGGGATATTGCCTGAATAAAAGAAGGTAACTTTGTAAATTTTTATAATAAAAGTGATAGAATTCCTTGGCAAATAAATGAACAGTACTTCGTAAAGGAGGATTCTAGACAATGAAATAAATGTCCTTGCAGATTGTAACTCATTTGCCTAGGATTACTTATGCTAAACATGCATAGAATCAAGTAATTGATGAGGCATGGCTCCCTAGAAAATCTTATTAATGCAATGAAATAATCTGAGTAAAAAAGAGATATTTAGTAATAAAATGTGACCTTTTCCATCAAATTTGAACCTCACATTTGCATCTAGGTCACTATGCATCCTAATACAACAATAATAGACTTGAGGAACCAAATTGGTAGTCCTATGTCTGTGCTCACCTGTGACTTACAGTTATTTATACTCATAAATAACAATTAGTAAAGCTTAAAGCTGCTAATATCTCTAATTCAAGTAAATTTAATTTGATAGTTCAATCATTTTAACACTTCAATCATTTAAACATAAAAATCTTCCTCTTTTCAAATTAATTTAGAAATTTTGAAATATGAAAACAAGTGTATGTATGAAATCTACAGTTCCCTGCAATTCTATTTTTAATATGTAATTCTGTATTACAATTGTGACCTCACTCTTGTTTCTTTTAAATACTTTACCAAGAGCTTTATGTAACCATCAGTATTATGGCAATCATACATAATTCTTTGACACTCAGTATGAGATCCGTCTGTTAGTATTGCAGGAGTTTTCAACTCCACTGTTAGATTAAACCAACACCCTTGGGTTCTTGTCCCATGACCAAGAAGATTAAGGAATGCAGACACAAAAAGGATGAGTGGAAGAAGGAGTTTACTAAGAAACAAATCTCTCCAGAAAACAGAGGGGACCCGAAATGGGTTACTGGTGCCAGGAGTTTGTGGTTTTATCTTTTCTGGGGGGTGTTTCTCTCATTTGCATCTCATCTGCCCCTTACTTCATGGGACCCAATTTTTATTGTGCATGAGGGTTCTTGACCAAAGTTACTCCATCTTGAATATCACCCATAAGTACCACAGAAGAGCCCACTTGGGAGGGAAGTAAAACTGCAATGCAAATGCTATGTTAGTGATATTAATAATAAGCCAAGGTCAAGTTAGGACATTTAGTTAAGCAACTGCACCTGGATTTATTTAAGCAGCAAAAATTTCCTGTTAGCAGTACAGCCTAGGTTGAGAGGATGCACTCAACCACATTAACCACATTTTCAGCTAACAGTTATATAACAGGGGTGTTGCAGGGGCATTCCCATAGGTGTTAAATCTCCTCAAGACCCTCCCTCTCTCCTCTTTCATTGGTAAATGCCATCTGAATTTCAGATTATTTAAGCACCAAACAAATTATATTTTGTAACAATTCATCCAATCAAAGCTAAAGGTCCTTTCTCCACCTGCAACTCTTTAATATGTTTTATATTATTTTATTGTCAGGTAAAATCTATTACTGTTGTATATTATTTAAAGTTTAAAATAAGTAGATTGGATAATTTAAAATAATCATTTAACTGTCCAAGTTTATTTTCTACTTATAAACATCCTGTATGGCATTCTGAGATACTCATCAAATTTTAATTTTTGAAAATTTTCTCCTTTTTTCTGTTTGCTGAATAATAATAAACAGATTAAAGAGTGGTTAAATTTGGGCAACCCCTTCGGGTCCCCTCCCACTGTGGGTGCTTTTCTGTCCTCTCAATAAATCCTGCTTAAATATGTATATATACACACACGTATGTATATATATATATATATATATATATATATACACTCTAACTTAAACTCATATTGAGCTTAGAAAACACTTCAATATTTCTGTTACTGTTTTATAATATGTATTTGAGTGTATTTACTAAAATGTCAACATATTCCAAATGAATATATATTTATTAAGCAGAGTTGAGAAATAAACTATCACTTCATGAATATTTATTTTTTACTTCAATAAAAACAAGAACATGATCACACTTTTTTGTTGTCCATAAGTAACGTTAGTTGTCTAACTTATTTTCTTATGATTTTGCTATACTTATTTATAGTATATTTAACCAAATATAGATGTAATTGCCAAATACTTATGCAGTAAGAACTAGAGTGGAAAAATAATTTATTTTTTACTGACTAGCATTTTCTTGAATTCCATGAGGTGACTATATTAATAATATTTTCATTGCTGTTCATAAACAAGGTAATGACATGAATTATATGTGTTTTTCTCTGAAACCACGAAAAAATCAATACTGTTTGCTACAATTAAGCGTGTTTCATATTCTAAATTTTTCTTTAAATGACTTCCATTTAGAAGATCTCACTTATGTGCATGTTACATGTAGTATATCAATTTTATTAAAAACATAAGTATACCTTTTATAGCATTGCAAAATACATATTTTGGCTTAGTGAATAGTTTTTGTGCCTTGCTATTATTTTATTTACAAAACAGAATAACATTTTAATGAAATTATGTGTGAAATAAGTTCATGAAGACCAGATAGGATAGTGATATTGACGTTAGTAATTGATCCACTCTATAACATACAAAAAATATTAAACCAAACTAGGTTGCAGATCACTCAAAATAATGCATCATCCTGACTATATGTATCTAGATAATTTTTCTTATTAAAGTTTGGTGTTTAATTTTGAAAGAAAAACTAAAATATTTATATTATATATTTTTTAGTACAAATTATAAATTGAGACAGACTTTTTGTATTTGGCTCTGCAATTATAAAATATAATCCATTTATAAATATGATTATTTCTACTTGAATAGCAGTAAATTACACAATGCAACTGTATAGGACACAGTCATTTCTATTAATATATGTATTGAAAACCTGAAAATCAAAAATAAAATTTAAAGAAAATTGCCGAGGATTATTTTGAAAGGAATTTTGGGAATAATTTAACCATCCTCTCCCTTTATATTTAGTAAACATTCGGCATTTTTAAACAGTAGTAGTCAATGTTTTGATCAATATAGACTTATGAAAATGACAAGTTCAAATATACCAATGAATTGATGTCCAACTACTGTCTATTATTACTTAAAAATAGATAAAACCTTATTTGAAATCTGGATTTTGTTAATAAGAAAATATCATTTTTGCATACATGGAGTAATAATTTCAATATCAAAATCTATTTACAGTTTGTAAAAACCGTATGCTTTCTGTGCTTGCAAAGCTATTTGCTACATATTTTAAAAATATGTAATTACTTTTCAGCCTAAAATTAATAATGAATATGTTTATATTTTTGTTCAGATTGTCAGAATATAAAATATATAAAATTATCTATAGCTATTCATAGTGATATGATTAAGAAAGAATATGTATGTGTTTGTATGGGTATATTTACCTAACAAGGTTTTTGAAAAAAATAACTATTATCATAAGTGATATTTTCATAGTTTACTTAGTAATAAGGGTTTTCTCATTTTTTAGCTGTTTAAATAGAAATCATATGTTTTCAGCAGTGTTTTTGTATTAAGAATAACAAATATCTACGCATAGGCTCTAAACTCTCAATCCTTCATGATATGACTGCCTCTTTTTTGACTTTCTTTTATTTTCACTTTTATTCAAATTTATTTGTGATTCAGAAATGCAATATAACAATGAAACAGAGTAGACATGATATCTATGCATATATTCCAATGTAACTAAGTTATATATTTCAAACCAGGTTTAAAAGATTGGAAATTAAAAAAAAAATGTTCCATGATATAATGCATATCATTTGCTAGACACTATTCTAAGTGTCTAAGTGAATTATTTTCCCCTGGTAAATAATCACTGCAATAAACATGTTAATTATTATTACAATTCCAAATTTATATATTGGAGAACTGGAGCATAGAGAGATTATATTTTCTGTCCAATATCACAAAGTTGCTAAATAAATAAGTATATTGAAATGTTAACAAAGGCATTCTGGATCTGAAGTATACACTTTAAGTTTTTTTAACTATTTAAAATAAAATGTGTGTCAAATGTTTGTGACTATGCAAAAGAAATAAAATTTAAACAAGAAATACGAGGGGAACCAAAAAAGGAAATTTATTTATTTTTAAAATGTGTATTTATTCTTACATGTTCAAACATCAGTCACCTTCAGAGTTTTCTCCATTTGATGCAATGCACCTATCAAGACACATTTTTCACTACTCAAAACAGTTTTTGAACTCTTCAATTTTGATGCTTTTTAGTGCTTCTGCCATTGGTTTCACTTACACATGGCAAAATGTTTTCCTTTAAAGACTTTTTTCATACGGAGAAACCAAAAAAAAAAAAAGTTTCTCAGGGCTTGGTTCGGTCAATAGGGAGGGTGCCCCATGGGTATCACGCCTTTTCATCAAAAACTAAACAATCAGTACAGTGTGGGCAAGTGCACTCCTAAATCACCCATCACGAAATGGGCAAACATATTGAAAGAATCTTCAAAAAAAGTAAGTGAAGCTGAACGAAGTCTCTCACAACATTAGCTGGTACACTGATGATCATGGGTTCCTAGAATACCTACCTGGTGGGGAAGCCTGTACTCCAAGGGACCTGCCCTCCAAAAAATAATTTCATTCTTTGGTTCTTCACTCTTACAAAGAAAATAAAGCAAACATTGCTAAAGTTGATTACATCAAAATTAATTTTCCAATTTACCATATGCATTGTTAAAAAATGGGCAGCAGACTGGGAGAAAAAATTTACCACATGTCTAATACACAAATAATTTATATCCAGCATATATAAATAATTCCAACAATGCAAATAAAGAAAATAAGATGCAACTCAAGTACATAATTGGAAAACAATTATGAATGAAAACCAAAAATAAGAGGAATAAAAATGGTCAATAAAAAGGTGCATCCTCTCACAAATAAAAAGAAATGCAAAATAATTAGCATATTTTAGCCATAAGCTTTTCATAATACCAAATGTTGTGGAGAAGGAGAAATTGTGATAGCTCTGTAGAAAGTAATTCGACAAAAACTATTATGTAGAAATGTGCATATTTCATATCTTAACACTTCTTTTGTTTATTTTCTAACAATTCACCTTTTTGTGTGCATAATAAAGTATGTGCACTAATATTCAGGAAAACATATTTTTTTTGAGTTGGAGTCTCACTCTGTCACCCAGATTAGAGTGCAGTGGCCACACCCGGCCACCGCAGCCTCTACCTGCTGGGCTCCGGCGATCTTTCTGCCTCAGCCTTTCAAGTAGCTGGAACTACAGGCACGCGCTACCACGCCCGGCTAGTTTTTTTTATTTTTTTGTAGAGATGAGGTCTCGCCAAGTTGCCCAGGCGGGTCTCGAACCCGGGGGCTCAGGTAATCTACTCACCTCAGCCTCCCAAAGCACTGGGATTACAGGCTGACCCACAGAGCCCAACACATTTTTTTTTTTTTTGAGTTGGACTCTCACTCTGTCACCCAGACTAGAGTGCAATGGTAGGTTCATCCCAGCGTCAACCTACTGGGCCCCAGAGATCCTTCTGCCTCAGCCTTCCAAGTAGTAGGAAATACAGGTGCAGGCTACCATGCCCAGCTAATTTTTGATTTGTTATAGAGACAAGATCTTGCCAAGTTACCCCAGCTGGTCTTGAACCTGCGGGCTCAGGCAATCCACTCGCTTTGGCCTCCCAAAGCACTGGAATTGCAGGCCGAGCCACCAAGCCGGCCTTAGGAAAACATTTTTAATAGTAAAAAATAAGAAACAATAGTGTACATTGTTAGAAAATGATTAAACAATCTTACGAGACAGCCATATTATGAAATGCAATGCAAACATTTATTTATAAATATATTATGTATATATATATGCAATACATATTTTTTAAATATTGAAATTTATAACAAATATTTAGAGAGATATTGAACTTAAAATATAATATCAATTATGCAAAAGAAAGCACACACATACACTAGTAGTATGGATTTCTACATTTAAATATGCACACATTTATATATAAGAAAAAAATGTGAATACATACACCAGATAGAGGAGAAGAGGATGGAATTAGCAGAGCTGTCAAAAGAGACTTTAACTTAAGAGTATCATTTTAATGTTTTATTTAACATTATAATTTGAAAGAAAATGACTGAAATAAAAAAATTATCAATCACAATAATACAATTTAATAAATGACTAAATTATTAAATTAATAAGTTTGTTAATTTAATAAATTATTGCATAGCTAGATAGCATGACAGGCAATACTGAGTTAGATATCATGGGGACCTAAGCGACAATAGAAGGAAAACTTATTGGACATGGGGATACCTAGTGAATTATCTGGAAATTAAATAATTGGTATAAGAAGTATTGAAGAAAAATCATATTAAAATTTGTCTGAGTTTTCTGGAATTTTAAACAATCAATTTCACCAAGATTGTGAATGCATGGAGAAGTATTTATCTTGCTTTGGCAAAATGGGTAATTTGTGGCAATATACAAAATATAGAATTTAGTTCCTTCACTTGTAGACTATTCATATCAACACCTTCTGCAAATAATATGATAATTAAGTGAACTTAAATATATTATGTAGCTCATAAATCACTCCAATGCATATATGACTTCAGGAGCTTATTTATGTCAGTACATGTCACAAGGAAGAAATTGAACGATCTCAGTTTCTCTTGCTGTACATTTAGCATGGGATAAGTGGAACTGTATGCCAGAATTTCAGAAAGCAATAAGTTGGAGTAGGAAGAGAAACAAAAGGAGAAAAAGAAAGGAGCAGAGGTACCAGGAAGACCAGAAGTACTACTACTATTGCCACAATCTTTCCTATCTATTATCATACAAGGTTCTTGGTGAATAAGTTAATGTTGTAAACTATGGAATGACCATGAATTCTGAAAATATATAATGTTTCAGAACAAGTTTCCCAGTGAGCTCCTACATCTCATGAATGATATAACTTTATTGTCTCTTTATTATTGATACTTCAAGGATATATGACAATATAGTCTATAGTTTATATATTAAGTCAAGTAATCATATAATTGATTCTAAACTCTTCAAAACTTTGTCTCAAGGAATAGGATACATTTTTAAAGGAAAAGGCTTGATAGTTAAATAAAATTTAAAACATAGTAGCAGTGTCTTCTAGATCTAAAAATAACTACAAAACAACAAAAATTATATATAAAGTTCTTATATAATATGTGCCCAATTCTAAAGCAATTTAAAAATAGCAAATTTCAAGCTGGAGTTATTTTACCCAATATAGTTTTCTAGCACATCTTGTACATGACTTTCCTTCTACTTCTAGTGTTTGGAAATAGCCTTCATCACTGTGAAAATATAAGAACCGCTGGCATTGATTTTATTTTGTCAGTCTTTTTTATACTATGCTATTTGCAGATTAATCATATATTTCTACAATTTGTATGTTATTTTTTTCTCTTTTAGGGATATCTTTTATCTTTAAAGTTAGTTGATAATTTCTGCTTTATAATAGTTTAAGTAAATTTTCTTAAATAGTTAAAATACATAATAAAGCAACCTAATTTTCTATGGCAATTATTTGTTAAGTCATTCTTTATTATCTTGAAGGAAACACAAATGTAATAGAACAAATTGCACAAGTAAAAATCAATCTCACTATGGACTACAACACCATATTTTTATAACTTCTTAATATTATGACTGAGTGGAAATAAAATCCTAAACAAGCAAAAGCACATTTTAAGCAGTTGTAGTTTGCTGTTGAGTTTATAGAAGAAATGATTCAGAAGTATTATTTAATGCATCATAGTTAATACCAAAGTGTTTATTACTTATTGTTAAATGTCTCTATTTATAGTTTTCCTAAAACTAAATGTATTAGATACTTAGCATTAATAAATTTAAAACTTGGGGATTCATAAACAAGGTATTATAAAATATGGATAATAAAAAGTCTGTACATTCCATTGCTTTAATTTAAAAGTTTATTAAAATTAAAACAAATACATATACTTGGATGGTTACATCTTTAAAGAAAAAAATATATTCAGAGAACTGTGAGATATAGATTATTAGCTGATGAACTTGGAGTACATTGTTATATCTACAACTGATAACATTTATGATGAAATAAAAACAATAGCCATTGAAAGACATTTAAAAGTGAATACAAGTATTTATAAACATGAGTTTATATGTATCTCCTTCTATCTCTTAATATCTGAAACTAAACATTCATTAAAATTGTTAGTAAAAGCTGGACTTGGTGGCTCAGCCTGTAATCCCGTGCCTTTGGGAGGTTGAGGTGAGTGGATTGCCTGAGCCCGCGGGTTCGAGACCCGCCTGGGCAAGCGAGACCTCATCTCTACAATAAATCAAAAAATTAGCCGCGCGTGATAGCGTGTGCCTGTAGTTCCAGCTACTTGGAAGGCTGAGGCAGAAGGATCGCTGGAGCCTAGCAGGTCGAGGCTGCGGTGGCCGGGAGCGGCCACTGCACTCCAGTCTAGGCGACGGAGTGAGACTCCAACTCAAAAAAAAAAAAAAAAAATTTTTAGTAAAATTCACTATTAAAATGGGTGTAAGTTAACAACACTAAAAAACACTCTCTAACATGTATTTGAGTCTCATATCATAGTATTACGCTGATAGATGGAAATTACAATGTCTATCTAAATAATTTTATTTTATACAATTTTATTCACTGTGGTACTAATTATTGTTGTTGGCTAATGTTTATAGATTTGTGACAATTTAAACAACTTAAAATTACTAAGCACTTTATCCCTTGTTTTAAACCAATTAATCAGTCATACTAGGTTCTATTTAGTATTCTATTAGTAGCTTCAATTTGATAAATATACCTTAATGTGTTTTAGGACTTTAATTTTTATAGCACTTTACAACTCTTCTTCGCTAAACAGCATTATGAAGTTATTCCAAATCTCTTACAAATTATAGGAGACTCAACTATCATTCAGCAAATAATGCTGCCCATCCTCATCTCTGTGGGAGAAGCTCCACTTTATTAAAGATAGATTTAGTCATGTAACTTGTATGGACCAAAAAAAAGTTATAAACATGGGTGCAAGGAGAGACTTTAAATATACTTATGTGATTGAACTTTTACTTCTTTTCTGCTGCCATTGTTCTAAGAAAAACCCAATACAGCTAGCTTCTGGGTGAAAGAGAATGACAGAACTCTGGAGCAGAATTGGAGCAAAATCCAGCTAAGTGCACCCTTGATGAGCTTGAAACCAGCCAGCCCAGAAATGTTAAAAAATAAATAATTATTGTTTTAATGTCACTAAAATGTTGTTGTTTGTACACAGCAAAAACTGACACCAAGAGAGTTATATTAATCAAAGTAAATAACTTTCTTAATATTATTCATAATCAACTCCTTTTTATTTTATTTTTTATTTTTAAAGTTTTTTTCTTTGCTATTTTAAATATGTGGCATACAATTCAGTGTTAGGTATACAAATGTTCATTGTGCAGGTACCCTTGTTGATGAGGTGTGCCCCCCGCCACAATTTCCCACTACTGCCAATCCCACCCCCACCCTCCCCTGGCACTTTCCCATTACTGCCAATCCTTTTCTTATAGTATTACGATAATTGTTCAAGATCCACTTATGAGTGAAAGCATGTGACACTTGGTTCTTTGCTTCTGTGATGGATCACTCAGAATTATAGCCTCTAAGTCCATCCAAGTTGCTGCAAAGTTCATAGTTGTGTACTTTTTATGGCTGCATAATATTCCATCATGTATAAGTACCACATTTTTCTTATCCAGTTCTCTTTCAAAGGGCAGCACAGTTGGTTCCATGTTTTTGCTATTGTGAATAATGCTTAAATAAATATGTGTGTACAGGTATCTTTTTCAAAAATCAACTCTAAATGGATCAAAGACCTAAATGTAAAACTTCAAACTATAAGAACTTTAGAAAATGCAACGCCTGTAGTTCCAGCTACTTGGAAGGTTGAGGCGGAAGGATTGCCGGAGCCCCAGCAGGTTGAGGCTGCGGTGGCCTGGAGCGGCCACTGCACTCCAGTCTGGGCGACAGAGTGAGACTCCAACTCAAAAAAAAAAAAAAGAAAGAAAACGCAAGAGACACCCTTATGGAACTTGGAACTGGTGGCAACCAATTCCTGATAAAAATCCCAAGTGCCTATGCCATAAGAGATAAGATGGACAAGTGGGATTTCACCAAAATGACAAGCTTCTGCAAAGCCAAAAAACCATTGAGAGAGTCTACAGACTGGGAAAAAAAAAAATTTACCGACTGTATATCTGACAAAGGCCTAACATCTAGGATCTACAAGGAACTCAAACATGCTGAAAAGAAAAAACAAAAACAAAAACAAAAAACAGCCCCATTGCAAATTGGGCTAAAGATATGAATAGACACTTCTCAAAAAAAGACATACAAGCAGCCAACAGATACATGAAAAAATGCTCAACCTTATTAGTCATCAAAGAAATGCAAATTAAAACCACACTGACCACCTAACTCCAGTCAGGATGACCATCATCAATAACTCAAAAAACAACAGATGCTAGAGAGGATGTGGCAAAAAGGGAACACTTTTATGCTGTTGGTGGGAGTATAAACTAATACAGCTTCTGTGGAAAACAGTGTGGTAAAACCTAAAAGTTCAAAAAATTGACCTCCCATATGACCCCGCAATGCCCCTACGGGGACTATACCAGGAGGAACTCCTTTTATTTTATTTAACAAAAATTTAGCCTAGAGAATTTTTTTTTTGTTTCCGGCTATGGCATTTGAAATTGGAGGCAAGATTTATGCAGCTTATTACCATAGAATATATTACATGGAAATTATTATAAAGATACATTGAAAAGTTTTGTGTATTTTGTGCAAGAATTGTGAATTGGTGTAGACATATATGGGTTTATAAAATGTGAAAAATGCAATGAACATGTAAAACAATGTTTATGGTATTCATATTTTAACAGTTGATATTCTTAACTAGTAACTCTATACTCACTGTTTGCACTTACCTTGAAGACTACTAGCATTACTCTATCTGTGAATCTAGATTTCTCTGATCCAAAAGCCCTTGCATTTATCTACTACGGAATGTCAGTAATTATGTTTGGCAGGAAAAAAATATTAAAGGAAAACTCATAGCTTTCCAAGTCTTATTTCTTCCTTATAAATATGTACTCTTAATTTCTTCTCCTATCCAATAATGTTGCTTTCATTAGGTTCAAAATATCTTGAAACAAAGATCAAATAACAGAGTAATATGTGTCTTATTTGTCTGATCAAAATACCTTGAAAAATAGTGCTTGTGGGATCAACTGCTGAGTTAGTCTTGTGTAATCATGTTAAAAGTGCTTACGAGTACACTGTAGTTATTCAAAACTTGAAATGAACAAAAAGAAGCTAACAGTAGCCATAGATACTACTGACTGAAAAGGAATACGTGGCTACAATATATTTAAGATATTCAGACATGATATACCTATTTAAGTTAACTGTTAAGCAAGACTGGCTACTCAAGAGTATTCACACATGTAGTTAATTTTAATAATTTCAAGTAAGCCTTGACTAAGTTCCTTACTCTTAAAGATTAAACAAAAGACATAAAATAATGTTAAAAATGAAAAAGAGATAGTAACTAAGTAATGGAAATAGTGATTTCTATTTCTAATTTAAACAATTTTCTGATTGTATTTTTATGTTTGAATACGCGATGACAGCTTTGTTCAGCAAGAGCAAGACAGAGAATATTTTAAACTATGGCACAGGCTCCAATTTTGAGACCGTAAAAGAGAATAACTGGATTTTAGGTTTTATGAAATTTAATTATTAGTAACTAACATTTATTTTTTATACATAATAATTAACTTTTAAAGTGTTGTTGAAAAATTACTTTTCCAATGTGTTCAATTTATAGGAAGACAATGAATCACCATTGATTTATTTGCCCATTCTTAATCAAATATTTTGTAGGATTATTTTTCAAGGTCCGGCGTGATGGCTCAATCCTTTAGTCCCAGCACTTTGGGAGCCAAGGCAAGAGGACTGCCTCAGCCTGAAGATTCCAGACCAGTCCGGGCACCATGGTGACCTATTCACTACAATAAATTAAAAAAAAAAATTAGCTGGTCATGGTAGCACATGCCTGTAGTTTCAGCCACTTGGAAGACTGATTGCTGGAGCCCAGAAGATGGATGCTGGGGTGGTCGTGAGCATGCCACTGCACTCTAGCATGGGCAATGGAGTGAGACGCCAACTCAAAAAAAAAAAAAAAGATTTTTTTCAAATCAACTTTTTGAGATTTATGAAGTTAGGAATTGCCTAGTGAGAATTGGTTAGAGTTATGCATATATATACTTTACAGAATGATAATTTGGAAGTAAAGTTTATATTAGTAGAGTTTGTACTGTTTGTCATTTAGTAAGTCATTTGATAAATTTTTTTGTCTTGTCATATCAGCAGGAAAAAAATTGTAATTTATAATTTTTTAAAATGTGAGTGATAGAAAAATTAAAGAAATATCATACATAGTGTTAATTTTCTGTTCATTAAAACTATTCAAAAAATGCATTACTCAGAAAATCAAATGCATAAATACTTATGGCTTACCACATCAGCTAGAAGGCATTTAGACTCATTATTGCCAGAACTATGCTGAATAATTTTCACACATTACACAAATATTACTTAAAACATAATGATATACTCTAATTGTCATGTTAGAAATGAGGTGTTCTGATGCCGTGAAATTTAACTAAATTTAAATTATTCAACTACCCAAATTTAAAAATGGCGGCATTTAAATGGGAACCTAGATTTTTCTGATCCTAAAGTCCATTAATTTAACTACTATGCAAAATCAGTAATCATGTCTGTAGAAAAGAATATTAGTGCAGAGCTCATAACTTTGTTAGATTTTATTAGTATAGAATTAAAGGAAAAGAAAATGAGTTTTAAATGGTGTAAGTTAATGTGCCAATGACGAGTAGTCAACATTATAGAGGTATAAAAAGCACATTATAATTGTGATCAATAAACTAGCAGGATATTGCATTTACAGGAGCAATTACATTAGAACATAAATAATTTGAAAGCTATTTTAGGAATCCTCAGCCTCTTTTCCAGGACAGATGAAACTGTTAAAGGAAAAATATAATCTCATTATATTATAAAAAATGAATAAATGACTATAGAAGAGTAATTAATAATCATTTTTAGTTTATCTAGTTTATAAAGTACATATGATTAAAATACTCATGGCAAATATAAATTCAGTCACAAAGGATTTCATAAGCATCTTAAAGAAGGTAAAAACAAAATTCAAGTCATTGAATATGTAATTTTCACACTGAACTAAATATAAATGTTTAGTCTGAGAAGGTTTGGTTTGTCTGAGAATTCAACTTGAACCACTGAATTGAAGAAAATTATTGAACTGAATGTTCTCAGCAAATATTTTCCTCAGGTTTCAGCGTGCTGGTTATCATGTTCTTTTTCTATTAGATGTTAAATCATGCAGAAATTTTATTGCATCTTTTTGACACATTTTGCTGCTTCTGCAAGCATAGTATATTTTTTTCTTTGCCCAAACTTGCCTAATACAATGAAAAAATATTTGTCAAAGTAGTTAGAGACATTATGTTCATTAGACTAATTGAATATATATATGTGTATATATATATCTCTTAACACATATAATGTTAAGGAAATTGTGACAGTACAGAGAAAAATAAGGAGTTATTAGTTATGTAAGGTAAGCAACAGGGGAGCTGATCTATTTGCTGTATGAATTTGTCTAGCTTTGTTTGCCTTCTGACTGCATTTTGATGGGAAAAAATATATGCAAAGGAAGAGACTTATTTTGTGGTCCAAGTAAGTTAGGATTTCAAGAGCGATGATGTTATTAACTGAAGAAAAAAATTAAAAATAGAGATAATTAACTCTCAATTTTAGATTAAATGGAAAAAAATAACAAAAACAGCTACTTGAACTATAGTACTATCAGGAGAATTAAATATAAGACAAAAATATCATAAGAAATAAAGGTGAACATTTTATAATTACAAAATATTTTTATTCTTCAGAAAAATATAAGACATTCAAATGTATTTGGAGCTAATGCCGTTAGATCAATTTGTAAAGTGAAAAAAATAAAGAAAATAGAAAATAGAAAAATCCATAATTATAATGCAAGATTTTAGGGCATATTTTTCAACTGTGAAAATTATCACAACAAAAAATAAATTAAGGGTATAGATGATTTACACAACAATATTAAAACAATTTATGCAATTGACGTACATAGAAAATATCAACAAATGCAAAATATTTATTTTAGTTTAGAGTATTCTTATTTTAAAACTTTTTATATTATAGGCCATAAAGTCTAAAAAAATTTAAAAATTGGACTAATACAGAGTATGCATTTTGAACACAATAAAGTCAATTTAAAATAAGTAAAAATAAATTTCTTTTAAAATAACTTATTGTTAGAGAGAAAACATTAGGAATTATAAAACAATTTCCAAAATTATATTAAAATTTGGCACAATAAAAATAATGTATATCAGTAAAATATATGCAGACACTAATTAAGAAATGAAGATGCAAATATCAGATATAATTTTCTTAGAAAATATTTCAGAATTCACTGCAGAAGACCTAAAATAATTAATAATAAAAACAGAAAATGTGGTATCACTGTAAAAGATACACTCAAAAGATAAATACAGTGTTCTTCCCTTATCCAAGTTTTGCTTTCTGTGGTTTGAGTTATGCATGGTCAAAAATCATCCAAAATAGTTACATACAATAAGACATTTTGAGAAAGACCACATTCTACTTTATTATTGGTTATCCTTACTAATCTCTTACTGTGTCTAATTTATAAAGTAAACTTTATCACAGATACTTATGTACAAAAAAATCAACATAGTATATATAAGGTTTAGTAGTATATGAGGTTTCAGTGATTTACTGGGGGTCTTGGAATGTATATTCCATAAATAAAGGAGGATTGCTCTAATAATGACTTTATAAACATCTGTAGGCTGCCTATTACAAGATTTATACAAAGTACTTATGTTCCCATTCAAACAAAATTTGATAAAACTGACCAAGAACAAAGTACACCCTTACAAATACTGAAGAAATAGTATCTGGAGATAGAAACATTCCCATAGCACATTGGAGAGAACCAATTCAAACCAAAATAAATAAATAAATAAATAAATAAATAAAGCTCAGACCAGATTGCTATGCTGGTGAAGTCTCCCTAACTTTAAAAAATATATTTTTTATACAAATTACTCTAGTAATAGAATAAAGGAAAAAATGTCCCACCTGTTTTGTAAAGTATAATATAATCTGTCCCTGGACAAAGATATTATGAGTATAAAAACCACACTTGATCTTATTCATGACTAAAAGCAATAATTATTTTAAAAACCAGCAATACAAATTCTAAATAAATCACAAGTAAGTTATACCACAACTAACTTTAGTCTCTCTATAAATCAAAATTTGATTACTAATCTAAAATTGTGTAATTACCACATTTTAAAAAACTGATAAAAGCATATGTTATCTTCATAAGTGAAGAGTGATTTGATAAAATTTAATAAATAGTGGTACTAATTCATAAAAATAAATTTTCTACTAATGCAAATATTGTTTTCAGAAAAAAAAATCTACAACAAACATTGCATCTAATGAGAAATGTGAAACTTCTACTCTGCGCTGAGGGAAGAAATCCTGTTAACAATTTCTATTCAAAATTTTACTAGGATTCTGTCAAATGTCACTGGCAAAGAAATGCATAAATAAATAAGGAAGAAATTCTACCAATATTTACCAGCAATACCACAATATAATTCAAAAATAATCAACAGAAAAAAATGTTAGCATTACTATAATTTGTAAATCTACTGCAAGCACACTGAATGTGTGCTTTTCAATTATATTTGTTTATCATCTGTAAACCAAAAATTAAATTTTGAAAAATGTCCACTTGTTTTATTATCAGATAATAG
Organism: Tarsius wallacei; assembly: GCA_963574415.1. Lineage (NCBI taxonomy): Eukaryota > Metazoa > Chordata > Mammalia > Primates > Tarsiidae > Tarsius > Tarsius wallacei. The sequence goes on along the minus strand of CAUYQG010090486.1, from coordinate 23,809 downwards.
CAAATACTTTAGACTACTAGCTGTTAAAGTCACACACAAGATCCTAAAAGAGAAGACCATAAAATACTACTGAGCATTGCAGAACACATAATTAATATGCAAAAATGAGCATCATATTTATATATAAAAAGCTTGTTAAAATTTTAAAAATGCAAATTCATTGGCAATAGCTACAAAAATAAAAAGCCCTGCAAGTTAATTTAACAAAGGAGGTAAAAGACCTCTACACAAAAAACTACAAAACATTGATGATAGAAGTTGAAAAGGATACAAGCAAATGGAAAAGACATCTTATGCTCAAGTAACTAAAATAGCATGGTACTGGCCTAAAAACAGACATATAGGTTAATGAAACAGAATAGAAAACATAGAATTTAGTATACATATGTAAAACCAACTGATTTTTGACAATGGTGCCAATAACACTTATTGGAGAAAGCATAATCACTTCAAAATATTATGCTAGGAAACTGAATATTTAGAATCAGAAGACTAAAACTAGGCTTCCACCCCCACCCTGTACAAGTATCAATACAAGATGAATCAAAGATCTAAATGTAAGACCCAAAACAATAAAACTACCATAAGAAAATATGGGGGGAATGCTTCAGGACATTTGTCTGGGAAAAAGAAAATTTATAAATAAGACTTCAAAAGCACAGGTGGCAAAAGCAAAAATAAACAAGTAGGATTATATTAAACTAAGAAGCTACTATGCAACAACGAAAACAATTAACAAAGTGAAAGAAAACTTACAAAATGGCAGAAAATACTTGCATATTACTTATCTGGCAGGGAATTAAAATTCAAAATGTGAAAGAAACACAAGCATCTCAACAGAAAAAAAATAAAATAAAATAAACAGCATGATTTTTAAAAGGGATAAAACTTCTGAACAGGAATTTCTCAAAAGAAGACATTCAAATGACCAACAAATATATTTTTTAAATGTTTGACATCAATAATTATCAGGAAAATACAAATCAAAACCACAATGAAATATCTCATACTAGATAGAATAATTATTGTCAAAGAGAGAAAAAAATAACAAATGCTGGTGAAGATGTAGAGATAAAATAATTCTTATACACTGTTGGTGGGAATGTAAACAAGTACAGCCACTATACAGAACACTATGAATGTTCCTCAAAAAAACTACAAATAGAAGTACCATATGATCCAGCAATCCCACTACTGGGAATTTATCCAAAAAACAAAACCATAATATCAAAGAAACATATGCACGCCCATGTTTACAGCAGTAACATTTACGAGAGCCAAGATAAGGAATCAACCTAAGTGTGCATCAGCAGATGAATGGATAAAGAAAATGTAGTATACAACAATAGAATATAATTCAGTCATAAAAAAGAATGAAAATTTGTCATTTGCAGCAACATACATATAATTGAAGGATGCTATGTGAAGTGAAATAATGCAGGAACAGAAAGTTAAATACCACATGTTCTTACTCTTATGTGGAAGCTAAAAAATTGATCTCTTTTAAGTACAAATGTAAATCAGAGACTATTAGAGGCTGGGAAGGATAGGAGGAAGGGAAGGAAAGAAATAGATTTGTTAAAGAATACAAAATTATAACTAGATAGGTGGAAAACTCTAGTGCTCTAAACCAGGGGTTTCCAACATCCAGTTGCAAACTGTAAGGTCCCTGGCCTGTCAGGAACCAGACCGCACAGCAGGAGATGTGCTGTGGGTAAGCAGAGCTTAGCTTTCTGTCAAATCATTGGTGGCATTAGATTCTCAAAGATGTGAGGACCCTATTGTGAACTGTACATGCAAGGATCTAGGTTGCCTGCTTTTTATAATAATCGAATACCTGATGATCCCCTCGAGCCACTAACCCCATCACTAATCCTTGAAAAAATTGTCTTCCACCAAACTGGTCCCTGATGCCAAAAAGGTTGAAGACCACTGCTCTAAACTACTATAGAATGACTATAGTTGAAAATATTATATACTTTTTAAGAGCTAGAAGGATATTGAACATTCTCAACACAAATAAATGGTAAATATTTGAGATGAAGGATATGCTAATTACCCTGATCTGATCACTATATATGATATGTGTTAAAACATTACCATGCAAACCATGAATATCTACAATTACCATTTGTCAGGTAAAGAATAAAATTAAAAACAAGTGGGAGATCATAGAAAATTGATAAAATATTATGTACATAAATCGGCTAATCTGGCATCATAAAAATGTTAATCCTTTGGCCTGTAGAATCAAAGTAATTTTAAAAGTGCCATAGTTTGTTGTGTGTGTCTCTGTGTGTGCATAAATTATCAAACTGGTTCTTAAACAAACAAATTGTATGACAAACTAATAGTAACAAACACTCAAGAGGTATTTGATGGCCATGGTCTGAGTAGACAATACTACTTTGTCAAATATTACAATTCCTTTTAAAACAGCTAGCAATGTATTGAACAGAGATATACAAGACAAATAATTAGAAAATTAGGTCCAGAATCACACCCAAGTACATAAAAGCATTTCCTGATGGCACAGATATTATAATGTGGATTGTGGAAAGGTCAGCAGTTTCTATAAATGTAGCACAATCAACTAAATGCTTATAAAATATAAAATCATGATTCTTTACCCTTAAATCATTCACAAAATGTAATTTAGGTAGACTATAGAGTTAAATGAAAAAAAAATATATATGCATAAGCCCACTTAAGGTACTAATAGGTAATTTTTAATCATTATATAGCAGATTTTATTACAGAAAATCAACATGCATCTAACCTAAAACTAAAATATTTAATAAATCAGTGTGCATGTATTAACACTGATAATTTTTTGTGTATCAAACTACATGATAGAGTAAAAAGAAGTCTACAGTGATGCAAATTATATTTGCATTGTATATGACAGATATGTAGAGCAAGCTTTGTGGGACCTCTAGAATATGTAGATACATCACTGCAGAAGTGGTGTAAGTGACAAACATAAACAATCCAAATTAAAATGCTAAAATAATCAAATAAGAAATTCACAAAAGAGAATAAGTATGCAAATGTGTGGCCAAACTCATTAGTTATCAAAAAATCAACTTACAAATTGAATTCAAATTGGAAGAAAACATTGAGAAATATTTTGAGCAATGAAAAATCTCAAACAATGGAAGTGAGAGAATAATTTGAAAAAACTATTTCAGAAGGTCTTTTGCTGTTATCTTAAATTCGAATACAAAGATGAAATAAGGACATTTGCAGACATTAAAAAGCTGAATAAATTCATCACATAAAAAAATGAACTGCAAAAATATGTTTAAAAATATTAAACAGGCACAAAGGAAATCTGGATGTACACAAAGATATGAAGACCATGACAGATGATACATCTGTCAGTATGTATAAACTTTAAAAAAAAATAATTAAATGTAATTTAGTGTTTAAAGCAAAAAATAATAAAAATCTAGTGTGAGGTTTTAAACATGTAAAAAAGTAAAATATGTGATAAATTAGAATTAAGACTAAAGTAAGAAAATGGAAGTATACTATTTTAATCTTACTTGAATAAAATGTAACAAATTATAGATATTCAACAGAAACTCTAACGAATCACTAAAAGCAATTAAACAAACAAAACATCTAATAAATCAGCAAAGAATAAAATCCTGAAAAATCCTTGGTTATTCCAAAATAAGACAAAAATAAGAAAATGTAAAGAACAAATAATGAAACAAGTACAAAAATATTAGGTTGAACTCCAACAATATTGATAATTATATTATAGGTAAATAGTGGAAATGATCCAATTATAAGGTTGATATGGCAAATTTTCAAAGAAAGATCAGTCACAGTTACATGCTACCTAAAAATATCAATTTATCATTAATATAGAGATATATTAATAGTCAAAATATAAGATAAATTAATACCAATCAACATAGGCTATTTTAATATTCAACCAAAGCATGTAAAAGAAAATTAGGTTTATTGAAAATAAAGAAGACAATTTGATAATAAAGTAGTAAATTTAACAAGAAGGCATAACAATTCTAAATATTTTTACACCTAACAACTTAGTTTTACAGTTTTTAAAACACAAACTGACTGATTTTAAAGAAAAATAGACGTCAACAATTATGCAAAATATTTCTCACAATCTCCCAATATTCAATAGAAGAAATGTTTTAAAAAACCAGTAAGTATATAGAAGACAATTAACACTATTAAAAAAACTTGTCTTAAATACAACTTTTAACACACTATACCACATAACAACATAATACAATAGCTATCACAAGATATTCATAAAGTTTATGAAGATAAGTAATGTTTTTGAACATAAATTCATTAAAATAAAAGTATTTCAAAGGACACAAGATACACTTTTTTACTACAATGATATTAAAGAACAAATCAATCAGAAAATTAGCAGAAAAATTTTCACATAATTGAAAAATATTTAAAAGAAAATAAAAAATATATAGCTCATGGATAAAAAAATGAAACAAAAAGAATCATAGGAAAGCATATGGAATATAATACAATTCTAAAAATTTAAAGGATGCAGCTAAAATTGCGCTTGAAGAAAAACGTACAGGACATAACAGCAATACTAGAAAGAAACAAAAGCAAAACTAAACTTAATGATCTAATCTTTCACCTTAACTAACCAAAATAAATTAAACCCAAATATGTAGAAGCAAAGAAAAAATACAGACGGAAACAGATATTACTAAAATTAAAAACAAAAACTGCACCAAAATCTGTTTCCTTGAGATTAACAAAATTATTTAATCTTTAGCATATTGATTGGGAAAAAAGAGAGGATACAAATTATTTTTATCACAAATAATATAAGAAACACCTCTAAATATCCTATACTTATTGAAAGGAAAAGAAGTTAATACTGTGCACACTTCATTCTAAAATTTGACGACTAACATGAAATGAGTCAATTTTTAACAGAATGCTGACTGCCAAAACTTATCCAAAAAAAACAAAAGCAAAGAAACAGGTAACCAGAATGCAGTCTGTCATGTATCATTTAAGGGAATCTGTTCTGATAAGTGTGTTGTTGGATGATTGCTTTGTTGTGCAAACATCATAAAGTGTACTTACAAAAATCTAGATGGTCTAGCCTACTACCCACCTATGTGGTATGGTATAAAGTATTGCTCCCAGACTACAAACCTGTACAACATATTGTTCTACTAAAAACCATAAGCAATAGTAACACAAGTGTAAGTATTGTGAATCTGAACATATCTAAACATAGAAAATGTACAGTAAAAAATGTTATAAAATATTTAAAATGGTATAGTTGTACAGTGCACTTACCATGAATGGAGCTTGAAGGACTGGATGCTGCTGTGGGTGAATCAATGAGTGAATGGTAAATGAATGTAAAAGTCTAGGACATTTTTGTACACTATTGTTGACTTTAAAAACACTGTACACTTAGGCAATGATAAATTCAGTTTTAAAAATTTTGGTAATAAATTATTCTTAGCCTACTGTAACTTTTTTACTTTATAAACTTTTAATTTTAAAACTTTTGGAATTTCTTGTAATAACACTTAGTGTGAAATACAAACACATTGTACAACTGTACAGAAATATTTTCTATTTTTATATCATTATTCTATAAACTTATTTCTATCTTTAATTTTATAACTATTTGTAATTTTAAAACTTTTTTTAAAACCTAAGACATACCCATTACCCTAGGCCTACAAAAGGTCAGGATTATGAATATCACTGTCTTTCACCTTCACCTCTTGTCCCACAGATAAGTCTTTGGGGACCACCCCACACATAGAGGTGTCATCTCCTGTGATAACAATGCCATCTTTTCAATATACATTTTAAAAGACCTGCCTGGTGCTGTTCTATAGTTAATGTTTTTGCAGTAAGTAGAAGGAATGCATTCTACGATAATGATAAAAATTATAGTATAGTAAATACATAAACCTACAACATATTTATTGCTATTATCAAATATTGTGCACTGTATAAAATTCTATGTGCTAAACTTTACAGCACTCACAGTACATGAGGTTTGTTACACCACATTACTACAAATACATGAGTAGTGCTATGACATTATAATTGCTATGATGTATCTGGCAATAGAAAATTTTCAGCTCTAGTATAAACTTATGAGACCATCACTGTGTGTGTGGTTTGTTATTGACTGAGACATCATTATGCTGCACATGGTTATACTATTATACCTGCTAAAGAAATTGAAAATACAGTTAAAAACTTTCTCACAAAAAAATATTAAGCTGAGATTGTTTCGCTGGTGAAATCTAACACAAGATATACAGATTCTATAGAAATATTTCCAAAAAATTGAAGAAATAAAACACATAACACAAATAACTTCTACCTAAAATATAGGCCTACGAAAGAACTTATGGCCAAGACGCGAAAAGAAAATGCAGCAAAAACAAAAATAAACAAATGAGACTTACTTAAACTAAAAACTTTCTGCACATTAAAATAAAAGAGTAGACAAAACCTACATAATGGGATAAAAATATTTGTAAATTATACTTCCAGCAAAGGACCAATATCCAGAATCTACAATGAGCTCAAATAACTCAACAAAACAAAAACAAACAGCTTCAAGAAAAAATGACGGAAAAAAGTGAGAAAAAGGTGCAAATAGACACTTCTCAAAAGGAGACCAAAAAGCATCTAAAAGTGGCTGAGAAACATGAAAAAATGCTCAACATCACTAATTATTAGAGAAATACCAGTTAAAACCACAGCAAGATATCATCTTACACCGGTCAGAATGGCTGTCATTAAAAAGTCAAATAGGGCAACCCCCTCTGGTTTCCTCCCACTGTGGGAGCTTTTCTGTCCTCTCAATAAATCCCACTTAAAAAAAAAAGTCAAAAACCAACAGATGTTGGTGTGGATGCAGAGGAAAGGGAAGACATATACACTTGGGATTGTAAACTAGATCAACCTTTATGAAAAACAGTGTGGAGATTTCTGAAAGAACTAAAAATTAGAACTACCATTCAACTCAATACTGTTGGTTATATAACCAAAGAAAAATAAATCATTATAAAAGAAAAGTACCTGAATTTGTATGGTAATTGTAGCATTAACCAAAACAGCAAAGTAACACAAACCTAAGTGCCCATCAACTATTGACTGAATTAAAAAATGTGACACCATGGAATATGCATCACAGAATACAATTCAGGCACAAAACCAAACAAAATCAATTCCTTTGCAGCAATATGATGAACCTTAAACATATTTCTATGAGCTATTTCTTTCGATTTTTTCGTACTATAGGATGAAGAGAGAAGGCAAAAACTGTTTAATGTGAACAAATATAAGGCAAAAAGAGGGAAAAAAGAAAACAAGTTTAGTAGCTAGTTTTGTAATCTCATTAAATGGAATACATATGTTCTCAAGATTTGGTTTCTTTCACTAACTTTTTTTTTTGAAACAGGTGATTTGCAACATTTTAAGGTACTTCATTTGTATAATAACTTGTTCAGCACCTAGAAAAGTATTCTCAATCAAAATATATTCTTTAGTTTGCAAAAATGATGAAAAAGACTGAGAGGTGTAGAACAGATTTAAAATATTGGCCTTACCTCTTGAATGACTGGAGATTATCTCATTTCTGAAAATGAGCCACAATCAAAAGAAATATCAACACTTCTCAAGTGTAAGCTTGTGCTTGTAGTTCTCCTCAGAAAAAATTCCATTCTCTGCTCCTGTGTATCACATATTTTCTTTTTGTTTGTTCACGTGCTAATAAAAACAATCTTTCTTAGTCTTGGTCTTATACTATGAGCTATCCAATATGTTTATTAGCTAGTTTGGCAAAGTAAATACTATTACGATATGGAACAGAGAAAGGAAACAATTTATTTTTCCTTTTTAAAAAATACACATTTTTTGGTTCTAAATTTTAAGTTTTTTAAAAAATAAGATTTGATTATTTAGGAAACAAAAGAATAAGTAAACAAATAAGCTAATATATTAACTTATCTTTGACTTATTCACTCATTATATTAACATTTAATAAACTGCTATTTAAGCCAGGTTCTTTGACTCATAGTACCCCAGAACGTATAAGAATCTATTTGTAAAGAAAACTTAGAAACAAAAATTGCAAAAATATGACTCAATTTCTCAATAGAATTATTATAAGAAACTCTGAAAGCTCATGATAAGTTTGATGATATTTGTCTACTTTTTAGGAGTAGAAGTTTACCAGAGGTTCTGAAGTCAAAGCTGTTAATTGAGGGAAACTTTCCAGTATTTTTGTATAATAAAATGAGTTACAAATATTATAGGAAGAATGACAAGTGTGTGTGAGGCGGAGGCCCTTCTAAAACAAAGAGATAAGGGCCTTCCCCAAATAGAAAAAGAATGTGTTAGAGAGAAAGGAATGTGGCATAGGTAATAGTGCTCATGTGTAACCCTGCTGCAACCTTGAGCTATGAAATACCTAAGCAAAATGTATATTGCCAATATGTTGCCTTATAAGGGAAACAGACTAAAATATAAAGAAAGGGAAACAAAAAATATATAAGGCAATGTCCCGCTATGCTCAGGGCTCAGTCTTTGGATGAGAATCTGTTGAGCCGGCATGAATAAACGCTGCTTCCTGGCAAAGAAGCCCTGATATCCCATCTCTCCTGCCACAAGTGCACTAAGAGAGAGTTGATATCATGGTACATTGAAATGAACCAGAAAATAGTGTGAAGTATAAAATAGACATAAACAAAATAAGCATTTTAGTCATAAAATTGTTGGATGCCACATTAAGTATATTAAAATTTACTTTGAGGATAATGGGACATTATTAAATGAGTTCAATTATGAGAGTACTGTATAAATATTTCTTTGAAAATGTATCTCTAGAGCAATGCCATTGGATTTGAGGATGCTGACAGCATGAGGAATCGAGATAAGTAACAAAAGCTGATGAATTTAATGAACAAGGACAAAAATATAAACATGATAGATTAAATGAAGAGATTGATCAGAGAAGAGGATAAAGGGAAATGGGATGAATGGAGGTTATCCAACAGAATTCTCATTTATAAAAATGTCTAGGTATTGTTTGTTTTCACCAAAAGAAAGAAAACAGAAGGAGGAGCTTATACCACTAGAAATAAGTTTGGGAACAGCTTGTATCTTTTTAATGTCACTGCATAGAGGACAACTCACTTGTTTAAATCTGTTTTGGGGGGAGGGTGGGATTGGCAGTTGAGGGAAACTGCTAGGGGAGGAAGGGGCATACCTCATTAACAGGGGTGACTGCATGATCAATGCTTGTATGCCTAACCCTGAATTGTACCCCACATCCTTATAATAAAAAAAAAATCTGTTTTAAGGACAGAATTAGAAAAAAAAAAAGTCATTGCTGTTGTTTTATTCAACCAAGATTAATTTATAACCAATTTTGTGTATTTGTTATTTTATAAAATACAAGGTTGGCAACCCCCTCATGTACTCTCCCACTGTGGGAGCTTGTCTGTCCTCTCAATAAATACTGCTTTAAAAAAAAACAGGTATGTAAAAGAATATATCAAATATCTGTGTTTGTTAAAAAAACTAATAACCAGGTCTTTATATTATAATTAACTAATTGGAAAATATAATTTTGAAGTAATTATAAATTTAATTTTTTTTTTTTTGAGTTGGAGTCTCACTCTGTCACCCAGACTGGAGTGCAGTGGCCGCTCCCGGCCACCGCAGCCTCGGCCTGCTGGGCTCGGGCGATCCTTCTTCCTCAGCCTTTCAAGTAGCTGGAACTACAGGCGCGTGCTACCACGTCCAGCTAATTTTTTTTTAATTTTTATTTTTATTGCAGAGATGAAGTCTCGCTAAGTTGCCCAGGCGGATCTCGAACCCGCGGGCTCAGGCAATCCACTCACCTCAGCCTCCCAAAGCGCGGGATTACAGGCTGAGCCACTGAGCCCGGCTTATAAATATAATTATAAAATAATTGTGTTATATAATTATAATTGAAATTGTAATTTTGTTTTTACTATTTTGCATGTGATACATATCTATGAGAAAGAATATTGTCTTAATTTTAATAAAACATTTATTATATTATATTATATTATATTATTAATAAATGTGGGATTGCATTGATAAAATTTGAAGTTATAGATTTAATTTTTATTTATATTTTACGCTGAGATGAGGAAGAAATAGCCAAGTTAAAATAATAAGGGATACTTATTTCATAGTTGAGATTAAAATACAAAGATACCCTCTTTACACCATTATGCAACTTCAGCTGTCTTAGTAAGATCATTATATGGTTTCCACGAAAGACTTTAAAGCAATTTTAGTAGTAAATAAAAATGACATGCACAAAATTATTTTTTAATTGCATTTATTTTAGTTTCCAAAAATAATAATTGATTAAACTTTGAGAAACTATTATATATTTTTATCTATATACACACACACACACATATATATATATACATATATAAATGCATTATAAGTATAGGGCACTGAGGAGAAGATCAAGATAAGCATTAAAGGTCTGTAATAACGGGAGCATAACAACTTTGCACAAAATAGAGTTGAATGTGCACAGCCTGATTTCACAGAAAAAAACATATTTAAAGAATATGTATGAAGCTGTAAGCAGGCAATTTTCTGTAATTTATCTCCCTACTGAATGCTATCATTACATCTTCCTGAATAGAGAGATCAGAATGAATTATGTAAATGCTTGATTGTGTTATCAAGCACTCTTGTACCTTGGTAATCACTGCTTGATTCTTTGCAATTTGGAAATAATGACCTCCAGAATGCTTACAACTTATTTGTAATCTGTTCAAGGAATCAATACAAAGATAGCTTTATATGAATAAAGAGTATCTCAAATTAAAAGCATGACAACAATTGAGAAGCAGAAATAATTGTATTTTATACAAATGTCTCTTTGAAAGAATGAAAATTATTTGAAAAAAAATTTTGAACATGAATTGCCTAACATTATCTAAATTAGCAATAGGATTATTCTTATTGACCTTGGTGAGACTCATGCATTATTTTAATACTTTAAAGTATAAATTATAGAATGTAAGTTCTAATTCTATCAACTAAAAATTAATTTATAGACCATTACATCAGAGCACTATAGGCAAAAAGCTTCATAAATTACATACATTCCTAGAAAGTATGAACTTTCTTATGTGTATGTCTTTCAATTACAATCAGACTTTCTTTGTCATTAGTGATTTTTTTATGTGTTTTTGCAATAAATGCACCACAGAATTCATTAATCTACTTTTCATATGATTTTAAAGCTTCCATTTCTAAGAATTTCTAAAGCTTCTATTAAGTATTATTCCTACATTGTACTTATGCTAATTAACAATCTTTATATATACCTAATTAAAATAACAAAACAAGACCCAAATACAACAAAATATTATTGTCTCATAAACCTCAAATGTATCACATGTCATTTTAGACAAATATATGAAAATATTGTCCAATGAAAAATATTTGAATTAAAATTATTTGAAAATAATTTGAACATTAATTGCCTAACATTATCTAAATTAGGTATTTAATTTATTATTAAATAATCTCTTGAACTTGAGCATTCTGGGTCAATTTTTCTACATTGTCAAACATGCAAATACAATATTGCAAAGCTCAAAGAAAATGTTATCAACATCAATTTTCTGTAATTAAAATTCCCATATTTTCATATACATATACATACATATAAATATAATTAAAATGATCTTTAAAGCAGGTTGAAACAAATTTAAAAATAAAACAATAATAAAGATTTTAGAACATTTTCAATTTAAAAGTCATTTGAACTATATAAGAAAAGGTAAAAGCAACCTCACTTTTGGAACTTTTTAAACAATTTATAATAAAGGTTCAAAAACTTGACATTTTTATTCACTTGAACTTGGTCTTTGTTAACTGAACATCTTTGTTTTGTAAATTATAACATAAGGTACAGAAAAAGATTCATATGAAGAATATATACTTTAAAAACAGAAAAATAGAAAGAGAGGAAAAAGAGGGAGAAAGTAAATGTTGACTGAAAGGAAGAAGACATAGACATTGAGTTAAAAGAGATTATAAGTGAGAGCAAACATTAACAAAACAATATTGATCCAGTTTGTATATAAGAAAATATTGTAAAGCAAAAAAGTTTGTTAGGTCAGCAAGCCAATGCCATAGAAATAAACCAAAGAACTGCAAAAGCAAAACAAAAGAGTTTATTCATATTCAGTACAGACTGGATGTAGCCAACACTACAAACAAGGTGGCCCAGGGGAGTGGGGTAAGGATGTGTTTAAGGTTTCTATAAGGAAGTAGGTCTAGTGGAAATCTCCAGCAACTGCATTACTAGGTGTTGATGGCATAAGTCTTGTGCCTTGATGTTGTCAGGACAACCTATCTTGTTCAACATATCTTGTGACTCCAGCAGGTGTTGGGCAGGTGAACTGTCACTGAAGATTGGCTGAAAGACAAATACTTGGAATAGTAGAGCTCATTAATACACAACAAGCTGAGGGAGGTTACAAAACAATTATCAATAACTACCTTTGGGAGACAGTTCTGCCCTGGATTAGAGGGCAAGCGAGATAATTTGCTATGAAAGCATGACAGGGTCAGGCAGTGTTAAAATGGCTGCGCTTCAGCTAAGATTATTCCATTTTGGAATTTCACCTGTTCAAAGTTAAACTGGGTGTGTTAGTCTATTTTGTTGCTATAAGGAAATACCTGAGATTTGGTAATCTATAATTACAATTTTTTTAGAAAAGATTTTTTTTTTTGGCTCACAGTTCTGTAGTCTGTATAAGAAATATGGTGCCAGTATCTTCTTCTGTTGAGGGCCTCAGATGACTTCCACTTAAGATGGAAGACAAAGGGAAGTCAATGTGTAGAGATCACAGGGTAACAAAGCAAATGAGAGAAACAGAGACAAAGAGAGAAAGAGGCAGGGAGAAAGATAGAGAGAGAGAAAGACAACAGAGGAGCTTCCAAGCTCTTTCCAACCAGTTCTCTAGGGCACAAAGAGTGAGGCTTACTCATATCAGTGAGAATGGCACAAAAACATTCATGAAGAATCAGCCCCCAGGATCCAAACACCTGTCATCAGTCCCTACCTCCAACACTGGAGATCAAATTTCAACATGGAACTTGGTGGAGCCAAACATATCATATGCAAATCATAGCACTAGGTATGACTAGAATAACAAGCACTACAGAAATATTTTTTTACATATATGAAGTACAAGTTCTAGCAACTTTTCTGTAGATTCAGTACAGTTTTTTATCTAGTAAAATAATCCTTTTAATTTTTTATGAATGGTAATTTTGTGAATGACTAGAACTACCCTAAAAGTAAAGAGAATCAACAATGCTGGTTGTCATCTCAGGAGAAAAGCATTCAGACCTCCACCATTGAATCTAATATTACCTGTATAACATATAATTTATAATAGAATATAAGCTATAGATGTTCTTGTAGATTTCTTCTTATGAGATAGAAGAATTGCCCTTTTATTCATCAATTGCTGACAGTTTTCATCAAAAACAGGTTTTTGAATATTGTTTAATGCTATTTCTGCATTGAAATGAGCATTTTTGAAATTTATGTTATAATCATTTTTATTAATATTCAAATGTTAAACAAATGTATTTTTAGAATAAACTCACTTAGTCATGATAAATTATTTCTTGAATATATTATTGGATCTGATTTGCACTATTTAAACCTTAACACAATTTTATTACAGAATAGTTACAGATTTTTAAAAAAGTTGCAAAAGATTTTCTGCATACCCCTCACCTTGTTTTCACATTTGCTATCACAGTTAAATACTCCAGTCAGAAGAACATTGTACACATCTTTTTTGCTAAGAGCTGTTAGGCCAAACTAATCACAAAGGTTTACTCCCCAAAATAAGGCAAATAAGGGAATCGTATTATTCACTGAAATGCAGAAAGCCAGAAACTACACCAAATCTTTGAGTCATCAGAGCAGCAAATGAGGAGCCAAAAGAGGCTAAATTTTCTGCAAGAATTGTTTTGTTTCAATAGTACCATGTTATAAAACTTTTAGAAGACAGTGGAGGGTTTGCACTTATGCATATGATAAAATCATCATCATTCGCCTTTGCCATGCAACAGTTTTGCTGTATAACAGTTTGTTGTTTTTTCTCAGAGGAAAACCCAGAACTTTTTCTCTGAGAAAGAACCACAAACCTTTGAGTTGTTACATCCAAGATTGTTTGTACCAGCATAATCACAAACTCGTGAGAAATGTGTTTGAGGGAGGACTGAAAATTTAAAAGAAAAAAAATTATGATATGATAAATTTCTCATATTTGTATATTATTTACATTTTCAAGATATTATCTGCATACTGGCCTTTCTCAGACTAAATAGATATTGAATATCTGGTAGAGAAAGCAAGGTAAGGAATTTCCTTTCTTCTGTTATGGTCCCAGTAAATGCTCAGTTGATAGCTTTCAATGCCAATAAACTGAGAGGCAAGAAACTGGCAGAAAGTTTATTTGTGAATTTTAATTAAGGGAGCAGAAACTGGCTCCTGGCATTTCTGCAACTGGCCTGCTTGCCACTTAGATTTCACATTTGTTTTTATAAGTTCAGGGTTGCTGATACCTATATATGGACTACATGACTGACAGAGCATTGTACAGAACTCAAATTACAGTCACATTTTGTTAACAATAACATTTATGGTCCATGTTTTCCGATGCTGGCACCAAAAGTTCACAGTATTATCAGTAACACCAAACTAATGAGTTGAATAAGCTTGCTATAGAGTAAGGGAGTTAACAGAGGCTGTTACAGAGTAAAACATTATTCACTACAATATATTATTGATTAGTAGTTATAACATGCAAAAAGTGATATAAGCTACAAGGCTTATGATTACATGGGTGCTATATTTTTCAAATCTACGACCACTGGTAAAAGGGAGTGAATAGGGATTCATTTTTCTCAGTTTAGTGAACACAGTCTGCAGAGGGGTAAGGGTACCTTGAAGTGACTTAACAGGGAATGTGTAGGAGACAAGGGGATTCACTTTCTTTACTGATTCTCAGGAATGCAGGTACTTGCAGGCCCATTCAAACTTTCTACCTTTCTTTAAGGGTTGTGTCATATGGACAGACAATAGTGGGTTTCCATATCACATCTATTATTTTCACCTGTATGATTTCATAAATTCTGAAAGACTGTCATCAAATTATATCTCAATTTTTTTTAGCTGTTTTTGTTTGTGTCTATTCTGTTTTCAAATTATGTTGGTAAGTAGAAAAATTCTTTCATAACTACTTGCTTCATAACAAGAAACAAATTAGATTTTAGGTGGCATCAATATATTCTAAATTATGTTGAAGCCATATTTTCATGAGAAAACACTTATTTTTATTTTTTGAACTACGATTTTAATTTTTTTCACTTCACACTTATCTATCTAATATATAGTGATATGATGTGCTTGCTTATTTATAAGAGATAAAAAGTAATTATACATAGACACATATAAATATAAACAGTCATGCATCTTAATGTTGAGGATACATTTTAAGAAGTTCATCCTCAAGTGATTCTGTCATTGTCCAAACATTATAGAGAATACTAACACAAACTAAATGGTACAGCTAGGCTATGTGGTATAGCCTACTGCTCCCAGATTACAAACTTGTACAGCGTGTTACCTTACTGAATACTGTAGGCAAATGTAACACAATGATACACACTGATATATTAAACATATCTAAACCTTAAAAAGTACGGTAAAAATAATATGAAACATAAAAATGGAACATCTGTAGAGGGTATCTACTACACATGGAGTTTACAGGACTAGAAGTTGCTCTGGATGTCAGTGGGTGGCAAATAAATGTGAAGTCCTAGGACATTACTGTATGCTACAGTCAATTTTACAAATACTGTACACTTAGGCTAGACTAAATATTAAAAATAATTTCTTTCTTTAATAATATATTAACCTTTGCTTACTGTAATGCTTTTACTTTATACTTTTAATTTTTTAAACTATTTTGACTTTTGTCATAACAAAACTTCAAGCACAAACACATTGCACAACTATACAGAGATATTTTCTTGCCTTATTCTTATATTCTACAAGTTTCTCTCATTTTTGTTTATTTATTTTTTACCTTTTAAACTTTTTTTGCTAAAAACTTCAGACATAAGCACACATTAGTCTGGTCTTACACAGGGTAAAAATCATCTGTTTATTTTACAGCTAAAGCAGACATAATAGCAACATATTATGAAGATGTTAGCATTTTCCAAAATGTATTCTTCCTTTCATAAATGCCTTTAGTCACAAAACTCCTGGGCCATGATCTGATTTATCTTGCTTTAATAGAAGCAAACTTATATTTACTTTAATAATTTAATAATAATTGAATAACAAGCATGCACTAGGTTTGTCTGTTTCTTTTTACTCAGTACAATTATTTTAAAATTTATTCATGTTGTACTATAAGAAAGGAATTGGCAGTAGAGGTGCTGCCAGGGGAGGGGTAGGGTGCACATAACATCATTAAGGTACTTGATCTCGAACCAAGCAAAGTGGGGACCAAAGCGAGACTCAAAGTTTATCTGTACAATGACCACTTATCTACCTAATCCTGAATTGTATCTCATATCTTTAAAATAAATAAAAATACATTTTTTCAAATCTATAAAATGTATTTATGTTGTTAGGTGAACCAATACTTTTATCTTTTGAGTAATGAGTCCTCCATGGTAGGTTACATACTACTATTTATTTACGTAGTCACCATTTGATGAATGTACTGGGTCATTTTGAGTTTATGGTTATAAAAATATACCTACTGTAAACACATGTTTATATGATTGTGTAGGAATATGTTTTTATTATTCTTTGTTATATTACTCAAATAAATGGGTTACATGGCAGATATATTCTTAACATTTTAAGAAACTGAAAATTCTTAGGCAAAATATTTGAACCTATTTGAATTTCCAGCAACGGTGCACTAGAGTTTGTTACTTCACATCCTTGTTGACACTAGGGAGGTTCAATCTTTGAGTTACTCTAAAATATATAGTGATATTCTGTTGTTTTGATTTGTATTTCTCTGATACATTGAAAATATATCTCTTTGGGTGAGCTTTTAAATCTTTTATTTTTATTTTAATTGTGTTGTTTGTCTCTCTAAATCTATGCTGCATTTTTTGTACATTGTCTATGACATTTCTTGACCAGGTAGACATTTTAAAATTTTGTCTCTTAATATGTATTTTTCCCTTTTCATTTTCTTAGTGAGAGAATGATATAATGAAGTAATCTTAACTAAAGTACAACTATTTTAACATTGCTTAGCTTTGTCATGTTTTTCTAGCAGTTCACTTTAATTTACCCTCTAGTCATTAGCTACGGACAGAACCATTTCCTGGAGATAGCTATTGATAACTTACAACCCCTTCCCCAAACATGGTTTAAACGATTTACTTTTTTACTCCAAGTTTGTCTTTTAGCCATAAAGAAACAAGATGACACATGACACAGACAGACCCCATCACCATGGCAATGGTTATGTGATGAATCCAACTAACTGCCTACCCTATGATGACTTAAAACAGACTACTAACCAATCACCTTAACGACCTACCACCACACCAAAGCAAAGGTTTAAAAAGCATTCAATCTCAAGCAGCCGCTGCCATGCTTCTCTGTAAGCATTGGCCCCCTCTCCGATCTGTGGGAGGTGAATCCCCCTTTTCTCTCTCTTTCTAATATACTTTCTAGATAAACCATATTTTCCAATCTAATTTCTGTACAATACTTTACATCTTACCTGCACAACTGACTCAGCACACTGGCCCACTGACCTAACATTTTTAGAGATCTAAACTAACTTTTTTTTCTTACATTGTTCCTGTCTATTATCTTACTAAGACAGTATTGGTTAACACAAGGTAACCAAGATTTTGCTTTATGATTTTATTTCCTAGCAGTAATAGTTGTGTTTTTTGCATCTAGGCCAGAGGTTCTCAGCCTCAGCATAACTGATATTTGGGATAATTATTTTTTTTATGAAAATGTTTACTAGCTCTAAACCTAATCAGTAAATACTAGTAGCACTTCTCCCAACTATAACAATAAAAAATATCTTCAGATATCATCAAATGTCCCCTGGCACCACTGAAGGAGTGATAAAAGTTACCTCAGTTGAGAATAGAAACTACTGATACATGCCTCTGATTCATTGTAAGCCAATTTTTATGTGTGGAGTGCGGAAAGTGGGAAAGCTTTTTATTTTTGCATATGGTTAGGTCATTGGTCCAATATTACTAGTTGAAAAGAGTAATCTTCCCCATTTAATTGACTTGGCATTTAAAAAAATAATTAATTATATATGAGCCTATTTATAAAATCTATTTTGACCTGGTGCTTACTGTAGTTTTATAATAAGACTTAATATCAGATTATAAAATAACCTCAATTTTTTTTCATTTTCAAGCTTGTATGACTTCTCTAGGTGTTAGAAATTTCTATATTTATTTTAAAATCAGTTTAACATATTATGTAGGACTGCCTTCTGAGAATTTGATGAGTAGAGCATTAAAGGTATGCATAAATTTGGAGAAATTAGTATTTAACAGTTCTTTTTCTTCCCATTAAATTAGCATAGCTCATCTCTTGATTTATTTATGTCTTTAATTTTACTCATCAATTTTTTTTCAATTTTTAATGTATAATTATTGATTATATTTTGTTGTTTATTTTAATTTATATAGTATTCTATTGTAATTTACATTGTTTTCCAAATTTTAATTTGTGATTGTTTTTGTGGTTAGTATACAGAAATACAGTGAATATTTATATTTGTAGTTTCCACAACTACCAACCACAGATCAAAAATATATTTTAAGAAAACCAATACAATTACAATACAACATTAAAAATGCTACAAATAAAATACAATATAGTATAACAACTATTTATACAATATTTACATTGTACTAGTTGATATAAGTACATATACTAAAAGATGACTTACAGTACAGAAAGATGTGCAGAAGATATATGAGTATCCTTCGCCATTTAATTGCCTTTAAAGACTACACTCTTTTTTATATAAGAGGAGACCCTCAAAAAATGACAATAGCTTTTGGAGGGCAGGACCCCTGTATTACAGAATTTTCTCACTAGATAAGGGTTCTAGGAACTCATTTGCATCAGTGTACCTGGTTGTGTTGTTATGAGAAGCTGCATTTGGCTTCAGTAATTTTTTTTTTGTAGACTATTTCAGTGCATTTGCCCATTTCACGATGGGTGATTTAAGAGCATTGAGAGTTCGTTGACAGCAGTGGTTTTTTGACCCAAAAAAAGCATGACCTCCATATTCCACCCTTTCTATTATCCCGATCTTACTCCAAGCTACATTTTTGTTTGCTTGTTTATTTCCCTGAATAAAAAAAGTTCTCAAAGGGAAGCATTTTGCCGATGTGGAAGAGGTGAAACACAAAACATCAGAAGCACTAGAAGGCATAGAAATTAAAGAGTAAAAAAACTGTTTTGAGCAGAGGAAAAACGTCTTGATAGGTGTATGGCATCAAACAGAGAATACTTTGAGGGGGACTGAAGTTTAAACATGTAAGGATAAATATATCATTTGTATAAAAAAATTTTGAAATTTTTGAGATCCCTCCTCCCATATAAGAGACTTGAACATACATGAATTTTATTATCTCTGGAAGATCCTGAAACAAATCCACTGCAGATAGTGCGAGATGACTATATGAGGACGTAATTCCCTTTTGTTCTCCAACCTTACCATCTTTATGGCTCTACTGGCTGAATTTTAATTTCTAAATATTTTTTACAGAGATGGTAATGCCATTTGCAAATAATAAATCTTTTCTTTTTAACTTCAATTTCTTCTATTTATTTTATATGTCTTATGGTATGGCTTTAGGACCTAAAGTACAGTATTGAAGAAATATGGCTGTAGCAGGGTAAGACAGTCAGTTCCCTAGCAGGGTAAGACAGTCAGTCTTTCATAAATAATTATATTATTACTTGAGAGTATTTCATAGCATCTTGTGATGATGTTGAGTAAGTTATTTTTCTATTTTTTTCTTGCTGAAAATTTTAATTAGAAATAAATGTTGACATTTTGAAATACTTCCTCTACATTAGACATATGTCATTGTAATTGTTATTATTTTAGGTTACATGATAAAAGTCATTACATCTTTGTTTGCTTTAAAGATGTGGGGAAAATTCAGAATTAGGTATACAAGTGGACATTGTATAGGTAAAGTTTGGGTATTCCTTTGGTCCCCACTTTGTCTGGTTTGAAATCAGGTACCCTCACTGATGTTGTGTCCCTACCTCCACCACATCAGTATCCCACTACTGCCAATCCTATAATGATAAATGTTCAGGGTTTGCTTATGAGGGAGAACATATAGTATTCTGTTCTTTGTTTCTGTGATAGATCACTGAGTATTATAAACTCTAAAACTATGCAGGTTGCTGCAAAGTCTGTATGTTTGCTCTCTTTATAGCTGACTAATATTCCATCGTGTATGTACCATATTTTTTTTAATCCAGCCCAGTTTCAATGGGCACCATGGTTGGTTCCATGTCTGCTATTGTGAATACTGTTGCAATAAACATACATGTGCAGATATCTTTTTTGTAGAATGATTTGATTTCCTCTGAGTTTATTCCCAATAGGGGGATTGCTGGGTCATATGGAAGGCCAATGTCTAGTTCTTTTAGAAATCACCACACTGTTTTCCACAGAGGTTGAACTAATGTAGTCCCACCAGCATTGTAGAAGCATTCCCTTCTCTTAGCATCCTAGCCGGTATCTGTTGTTTGTTTTGTTAATGATGACCATTCTTACTGGGGTTAGGTAGTATTTCAGTGTGGTTTTGATTTGCATTTCTCTGGTGATTAGTGAGACGGAGCACTTTTTCATGTGTCTTTTGGCTGTCCATACATCTTTTTTTAAGAAATGTCTATTGTTTTCCCATTCAGTGGGCTTTCTCCCTGCTCTCTTGATGGTTTTACTTTGCAGAAGGCTTTTCAGTTTAAAGAGGTCCCACTTGTCTATCTTATCTCTTATGGCATGGATCTGGTGTTTTGATCAGGAATTGGTTGCCTACTCTAATTTCTGTAAGGTTTTCTCTGGCATTTTCTAAGATTCTTATAGTTTGAGGTTTTATATTTAGCCCTTTGATCCAGTTAGGGTTAATTTTTTTGTATGGTGATAGGTAGGGGTCCTGTTTCAATCTTCTGCATGTGGTCAGCCAGTTTTCCCAGCACCCTTGACTGAATAGGCTTTCCTCTCCCCAGTGGTTGTTGGTGGAGGCTTTGAGGAAGATTAGTTGGTTGAGAAATTGAGGTTTTGCTTCCGAAATCTCTATCCTGTTCTATTGGTCTATATGCCTGTTCTTGTACTAATACCAGACTGTTTTGATTATTGTAGCCTTATCATAAAGCTTAATGTCTGGAAATGTGATTCCTCCAGTTTTGTTTCTTTTGCTGAGGATTGTTTTGACTATTCGTGGTTATGTTTCCATATAAATTTCTGTATGGTCATTTCCAGGTCTGAGAAGAATGATGTTGGTAATTTCATGGGTATTGCGTTGAATCTGTAGATTGCCTTTAGTAGGATGGACATCTTAACAATGTTGATTCTTTCTATCCATGAGCGTAGAATATTTTTCCATTTGTTTGTGTCTTCTCGGATTTCTTTGAGAAGTGATTTGTAATTTTCATTGTAAATATCTTTCACTTCCCTAGTTAGGAAGATGCTCTTTCTTTCTTTCTTTTCCTTTCTTTCTTTCTTTCTTTCTTTCCATCACTATTGTGAATGGGACTGTGCTTTTTATTTTGTTCTCTGCCCATTTATTGTTTATGTAGAAGAAAGCAACTGTCTTTCGCACATTTATTTTGTACCCCGAGACTTTGTCAAAGTCATTTACCAGTGCAAAGAGGTTTTTTTGACAGATTCTCTTGGATTTTCAAGGTATAGGATCATATCGTCAGGAAAAAGGGATAACTTAACTTCCTCTTTTTTTTCTATTTGAATACCCCTTATTTCCTTCTCTTGTTTAATTGCTCTATCTAGGACTTCCAACACAATGTTGTATAGGAGGGGTGAGAGTGGGCAGCCTTGCCTTGTTCCAGTGTTCATGGGAAATGCTTCCAGTTTCTGGGCATTTAGCAATATGCTGACTGTGGGTTCATCATAGATGGCACTTACTATTTTGAGGTATACTCTTTCTATACCTAGGTGTTTGAGGTTTTTTATCAAGAAAGAATGTTGGATTTTACCAAAAGTTTTTTCTGCATCTAATGACATAAAAATGTGGTTCTTGTTTTAATATCTGTTGGTGTATTTAATTACATTTAATTACATTAATTACATGGCAGATGTTGAACCAGCCCTGAATCCTGGGGATGAAGCCTACTTAGTCATGGTGGATGATTTTTGAGATTTTTTTTTTGGACCTGATTTGCTAGAATCTTGTTGAGGATTTTTGCATCTATTTTCATTAGGAATATTGGCCTTCAGTTCTTTTTTGCTTTTCTTTGTTTTTGGATCTTTACCTGGTTTGGGTATTAGTGTGATGTGGCTTCATAAAATGATTCGGGGAGAACGCTATCTTTCTCAATTGTGTGGAATACTTTTAGTAGGACTGGTGTCACCTACTCCTTGTATGTTTTGCAGAATTATACTGGAAACTCATCTGATCCAGCAATTTGTGTGTGTGTGTGTGTATAGGTAGTTTTCTTATGACAGAGTCAATTTCCTAGGTTGCTATTGGTCAATTTAGAGTTTCAACTTCTTGTTTCAAACCTGGGAGTTGTGTGATGTCAGAAAGTCCTCCATTTTCTTTAGGTTTGTTTCCTTACAGGTGTGATAATCTTTTGTATTTCTTCAGGGTGAGTTGGGATTTGTTCTTTTGTGTTTCTGATTGTGTTTATTTGGGCCTTTTCTCTCTTTTTCTTGGTCATTTTGGCTAGAAGTCCATCAATTTTGTTTATTCTTTCAAATAATCAGCTTTTTTTTGTTGATTTTCTTCTATGGCATTTTGTCTTCTATGTTCTGTATTTGGACCTTTACTTTGGTGATCTGGATTCTTCTGCTAAATTTGGGTTTCTGGTGGTCTTATCTTTCCAGCTCCCTTCAGTGATTTGTTAAGATGTTAACTTGTGATCTTTCCATTTCCTCGATGTGTGTTCGCAGATATATAAATTCCCCTCTTAGAAATGATTTCATGGCATCTCAGAAATTTTGGTAAGATGTTACTTCACTTTCATTTGTTTCCAAGAATCTTTTAATTTCTTTCTTTTTAAAAAATTTCTGTGTTAACCCAGTAGTTGTTCAGCATCATGCTCTTTAGTATCCATGTCTTTTTGTGATTTGTGGAATTTTGTTCGTAATGATATGTATTTTTACTCCACTGTGGTCTGAGAAGGTGCATGGTACTTTTTGAACTGATGAAATTTGTTTATGATTGACTTATGGCCAAGGATGTGATTGATCTTGGAGTATGTTTCTTGTTGTGATCAGTAGAATATATATTCTGTGGCTGTTGGGTGGAATGTTCTGTAGGTATCTATTAAGTCCATTTGGTCAAGAGTCAAGTTGAGGTTCCCAATCTCCTTGTTGATTTTTTTTGCATCTAGGATCTATCTAGGATTTGTAGTGGGGTATTTAAGTCCCCATATGTAGTAGCACTAGAGTCACAATCTTTTTTTAGTTTATTTAGT
>CAUYQG010090484.1:0-17576 GCA_963574415.1 Tarsius wallacei | reverse complement strand
CACATAGTCTTCTCCTCAGTGTGTAAAATAAACCTCTACTTCCCTCTTATAAAGAAATCAGTGGGCTGGGCTCGGTGGCTCAGCCTGTAATCCCAGCACTTTGGGAGGCCAAGGTGAGTGGATTGATTGCTTGAGCCCGTGAGTTTGAGACCAGCCTGGGCAACTTGGTGAGACCTCATCTCTACAATAAATAAAAAATTAGCCGGGCGTCGTTGCATGCCCCTATAGTTCCAGCTACTTGGAAAACTGAGGTGGAAGGATTGCCAAAGTCCAGCAGGTTGACACTGGGGTAACAGAGAAACAGTTTAATAATCACAAAGCAGCTCACCAAAGATGGAAGATATTTCTCAAATCTGTCTTCCTGAAAATTTTAGGCTAGAGTTTTTTAGGGAGTAATTTTTCAGATGGAGGCTAGGGGATGAGCATTGCTGATACTTGGGAATAAGGTCATAAGGATGTTGAAACTGTCTTTATGTGCAAAACCAGTTTCTAGGTGGGATTCCACAGGACCAGTTGAATCAGTTCCTTGGTATGGGTCATGGGTTCAAACAGAGTCCACTGGTCCACCAGAATGCAAAGTCTGAAAAATATCTCAAAGACCAGTCTTAGGCTCATGTCATCTATAAGAGCAATTAGGTAAGTTACAAATCTTATGAACAAAGGCTATTGAACTATGGAAGATATGTGGGAGAGTGATCAAAGCTACCCATGTCCTCTAGCAGATCAGTCTACTAGATGCCACTAAGGAGGTCTGTGTAACCTAAGGGTTCATTGTTACTTAAGAAAAAATAGGCTCATCAACCTTGGGGGAAGCTCTCTTCCCTTTCCGCACAGTGAGTCAGGACACAACAGAATTCAGGCCCTTATTCTAACCTGCAACCTTTTAGAAATTTTAAAGAGTCTTTATGATGGTCGTTTCATGCTGGGTACTGTTTTATGACATAATTTAAAACTTAGTTTTAAAATCAGGAGAATAAAAAATTAAGTAAATAAAATCAGGAGTTGGGACATTTATTCTTTCAAAAAATTATATTCCAGTTACTGTGTTTTGATCCACTCCTAAGATTCTGAAAAATTAAAAAGTGCTGATCAAGAAGAAGATATAAAAGTGATAGACAATAGCAACTCAGAAGGGTGAAGGAGTGGGAGGGTGATAGATAATGAGAAATTACTTAATGGGTATAACGTGCATTACTTGGGTGATGGATGCCCTAAAATCCTTGACTTAAACACTACACAATCTATGCCTGTAACAGAATCGCACTTGTACTCCATAAAGTCATTGGAATAACATAAAATATAAAATAAAATGAAGAGAGGTATCACTCCTCTCTACTGATCAACGCAGCCTTGGGAGGAAGGATGCTAATTAAGAAGATAATTAGATTCCTGGTTTGCTTTCTTTTTCCTGATCTGTCTGTCCCTATCTATAAGCAGTCTGAGCCCCAAACCCAGAGTCTAGGATCTGACCCCTGTCCTCAGTTCTTACTATAGTAACACTTTACCTGTATAGAAATTGGTCATTTTAGCTGTCCTCAGATTCTTTTCTTTCTCTGCAATTCTTTGGTCGTCTTTCGCCTTCCCATATGCCCATTATTAAGTCTTAGAGGATCAGCCTACTTTTTTCAGACTCACTACCTACTTCATGATGGCATGCTCTCTGGAACTTGAGAGTATGTTCTTCCATGGGTCTGTCTCAATTCATTTGCCCCACCAATTCAATTCATTGCCTTCTCATTAATTCTCAGTCCTTCAGTGCTTTGCTTATAGTCCTCGCGCCTTATAATCTCAAGTGGAAATTTCACTTGGAGTTTCCTATAAAGAAGCAAACTATGACTTAACTGCCAGGCTGTTCTATTACAAGATCACTTTCCTATTGTTTTTGTTTATAGCTTCTCTACCATACTTATTCATAAACACCTATTGTTTCTCAGGAGTACACAGATGAATTAGACAAGTTGGATAGTTATTATTCTTGTTGTTATTTCCATTTGCAAGAAAGGAAAATAAGAATCAGAGAATATTAGTGAAATTGCCCAAGGATACTGAGAGTACTGTTTGATGTCCAAAAGTTTCTTTTATTTTGGCATTAAGTAATATGAGAGCACAAATTCCATTAAGAATTGTTAGTCATAGAGGTTTAGTGGGAGACTGTCCAGCTTTGGTCAGAGTTGGAATCATTTATAAAACCTTAAACTTAGATGATCAGCCATCCACATTCAATCATATTTGATCCAGAATCCCCTCTGAGTTCTCTGAGTATGTTCTTGCTTTATTTCTTTCTCAGCTTCTAGCCCTAGAAACTAAGGGACAGGGCTTTGTTTACGTAAACACGGTATGTAGCTGAAAGTTTTTCTTTTTTTCTTTTTTTTGATTTATCTATTTTTATTGTGTTAACATAAAATAAAATACATGGCATATTTTTGGGAAAATATTTGAAAAAAATGTATTCAATGATGACTTCATAGGAAGACGAATAGCACAATAACCAAAACAACACCAACAACAAAGTATTTAGACAAACACTTTTCAAAAAGAAAGTATAAAGATAATAGCCAAGTAAATGGAAAGAGAGTCAACATCATTAGTCACTAGGGAAATACAATTTAAAACTACAATAAGATATCACTATATATCTAACAGAATAGCTTACATT
This sequence comes from Tarsius wallacei, assembly GCA_963574415.1. NCBI lineage: Eukaryota > Metazoa > Chordata > Mammalia > Primates > Tarsiidae > Tarsius > Tarsius wallacei. The sequence continues at coordinate 14,920 of CAUYQG010090484.1, read as the reverse complement.
CAAAGGATTGATAAGATCAAGTACTGGAGAAGTTGTAAATAATGAAATAACTGGAATTCTAATATGTTGCTGGTGGGAATGCAAAATGGCACAAACACTTTGGAAAACTGTTTGGCAGCTCCTTAATGAAAGTTTTTCTATTCTGCCCCTGCCACCAAGATTTGGGTCTTGCAGGAGTACTAATGTCAACTTTCCAATGAAGTTCCAGTAACTAAGAGAAAGTCAACTGGCTTTTGGCAGATATCCAGGATTCGAGCTTGTGGATACATGGGTACACTGCACATCATATTCTGCTCCAAGCCTGGAAAACATGTGCTGCCAGCTTGCTGTTAATCACCACCCCCCGACCTTTTGTTTCCTATCAAGAAGGTAGATGTTTCCTCTTAACTCTTTCTCATGCTGCTTTTTTCCCTGAACTATTTGTTTATGCTCTTTATAACCCCATTGCCCCCAGTTAATAAAAATAAACTCCTCTGTTTCCTTAATTCTCCACTTCAAATCTTCTAGCTCTTGCTTTACTGAAATCTGATTCTCCCAGTTTCTATGCCACTGCAGCCCTTTTAAGTGAAATCTGTTAATTTTTCTACACTTCATGTAGCCTCAGGCTTATCTTTTTATCTGCACACTCCATCCTCTGTTGCTACTTAGGGATCTTTTTCTTTTGAATCTCCCATCTCGCTCATATTTCAAATTGTTTCTTCTCTACTGATGCCTTTACTTCAAGCATGTTTGATTTTACAGTCAAATAGAAAATCACTGTTCTAACATATAACCCATCTGGCTATCATCCTATCTTTCTAAAAATACAACTTTGTTAGCATAAAATTAATAAACAATAAATTTCACATAACGCATACCATTTGATAAGTTTTGACATAATGTATACAGTTGTCAGCCGTCACCACAATCAAGATCATGAACATATCTATTACCCAAAAGTTTCCTCTAGTCTCTTGGTAATCTCTCCCTCCTGTTTCTCCTCATCTCAGGCAACAACTGACTTTCTTTCTTTTAATATATATTAGTTTGCATTTTCTAGAATCTTATAAAATAAAATCTACAAAATACACACTTTTTAAAAGCTATAATAAAACTTTTAATTATAATTTTATGAATACAGCAGATTCCCAAATAATGTCATTTCATTTAATGTTGTTTTGTTACAACTCTGATGGAAAATTTTTAATTTTAAAAATAAGTTTTAGTTTTTCTTTTATTGTTTGTGCTTTTGGTGTGATATCTAGGAAGCCTCTGCCTAACTTAAGGTCATACAGATTTTTTCTTTTCTTCCAAGGGTTTTATCATCTTAGCTCTCACATTAAGGTCTTAGGCTCACTTTCAGTTACAGTTTTTATATGGTGTGAAGTTGGGGTCCAAATTTATTGTTTTGCATATTTATTGAAAGCTTGTTGTTTTCCCATTGAATGATCTTGGCATCCTTGTTAAAAAAATTAATGAATGAATGAATACAAATTGTTGTTCAATAAAAATTTGTAAAGTATACAATAATCATACAAGTGTATGACAATAAATGATTCGGTACAAAAGTACTCAGTGAGTCCACCATATTTGTGATTGTTTTTGTGTGGTGGTAAAAGGTTCTCCTTACAATTTTTGCTTTGCTAACATTTGTTCCTTGATTTGACCCACCACTACTATGACCACCATGCCTTGCTGATTCACCAAAACTTGGGTAATTAACTTACTTGTTTTTATTCATCTTTTGAAATGTATGTATAGCTTACATTTATTTCAATGTTTAATATCAAAATTTCCTTAATTGTATGCATAGATCACTTTTATTTCAATGTTTAATGTTAAAAATGTTTTGGGTCTTTATTTAGAAGTTTGTTGAAATTTTTGTGGCCAGAAAGATGTCATAAGAACTTAACTCTTATTTATATAAATTAACCTATTATGAAATTGGTTTTGTTACATGTCATTTGTCTTAAAGTTACAGTTTCCAAGAACCTATCGATGATACTAAGTGAAGACTTACTGTACACTGAAAACCAATTAATTGTAAAAAAATAAAATAAAAATTATATCTTATTAGTCAGCCTACAGATTTGATGACTTGTGAGATTAGTAACTGGTTTTAATTTAAGTTGCCTTTACTTGTTTTGAACCAAGAAACAGATTTGAACCAGTAAACAGAGCGAACAACACACACAAAATTAAGCATGCAAGTATACAGGTTTTTCTCATACATTCCACAGAGATGAAACCCAAGTTCAATGATTTCAGCAACCAGCAGGGACTAAGAAACATACTAGTCTTAAGAATCCAGAACTTTTATATTGTTTTAGCCAAAGGTGAGGATAAGTAAGATTATTATAAAAGAGATATATTGCTGTTCCACAGTTACTTAGCCCAACGATCTTAATATTCTATTTTTTCTATGTCTTTGAACTGGATATGGATCGTCTTTCAGTAAGTCTGGCTAACACAAATTGTACTGTACCCTGACATTGCCAAATGTTTACCTTCATGTTCAGGTTCATATTATCAGTTGTCTTATTACAACTCTACTTGAGTGGTATCTTTTTCTGTACCTGAATCATTTATTTAAAAAGTTAATCAAAAGAAATTAAGTTATTTCAAAAGAAGATTTTTGAACAGGAAAAAATGGCAAACTATGTTTTGAAAAGATGGATTTCAGGGATATTAATTGTGTTTTAGTGTATCTGAGAAACACTTCAACTTTCAGGTGCAAATTTACAGAAGTAGAGTAATATTTAAGTATGTTATATTTTAAGTCCTATCTCCTCAAATTAAGTTCAGGCAAGACTGAAATTTTGGATTGCCCAGGATGATGAATATTTCCTATTATAAGCAAGATAGTTTTTAAAGGCTTTCTTTCTCTTAAGGGCTAAAATGTCTTCCAGGATATTATCTTGCCTAATTTGATTTTTAAATTCTAATTATTACATTTTCTGGTATACATAAATGGTTAAGAAAATCTACAAATATCCAGCTTTCATGAAATTTACCATGTATATTTCAGAGAATTCTTTCTTCTAAAAATAATTTCTTTTTTTATCTTATTATTTTTTATTATAAAGATGTGGGGTGCAATTCAGAGTTAGCTATACAAACATTGATTATGCAGGTACTCTAGTTACATGGCTTGGCAGTTCTCTGAAAAAGTGCTGGACACCAGATCATCTGATAATAAAACCATGCCGTAAGGCTTTGGAATTATATCAAGGACTTCTCTCCTGCAAAAAAGGGGTGAACTTTTGTCAGTTTATCCATTTAACAATGAAAACAGAGTCAAGTAGGAGCTATGTGTGAATATTATAAAGATATTGTGTCATGTTATTAACTGGTATTCTTCAAGTAAAGGACTAGCTCCTAGGATGATTTTTAGGAGTTATAGGGTGAGTATCTATAGAGCTCTTGAAACATTGAGAAAAGGGAGGTTGAGAGAGAGTTGGGAATAGGCACTCAAATGGGCATTCAGGATTCAGATTCTGAGGACTTTAACAATGGTGTACTGTGACAAACCAGGCTTCAGATCATAACTAGTAAGAATCCCAGTAATGGAGGAATTAGAGTTTAGCAGAATAGGCAAAGGAACAGCTTTTAGGAAATAACAGACTCAGGCACAGAGACTAAGCAGGGTTTTATAATTACTAGAAGTAGACAAGCAAGACAGAGTTAAGTTTATTAGCTTGTTATTATACCACCTTCTTCCTTGAGCTTCCCTGGTTGCTCACTGAGAAGGGAACCTGATAGTGGGAATATTTACTTGTTTATAAAGGAATATCTTCAGTCTTGGTTTATATTACCACAGTCTTTATACCTAAGAATCACAGAATTGGGAAGGGACATTAAAGAACATTTAATCCAAGAGCTTTATTATAGAAGTGGTAAACTGAAGCCCAGAAGTGACTTGAAAAAGATTACTCTTTTTTCTACTCCCCCCTCCCCACCCCACCCCACTTCCCCTTCTTCCTCCTGCTCCTTTTTCCTTTAAAGTACATTTCTCTTCTCCTCATAATTATCTTCCATAGGGAAACTTGCTGAATCCTCAGACTTAAGTTCTTTTCTGATATGCTCTCAAAGGACATGTTCCTTTCTTTTATAGCACTTACCTGAATTTGTAGTTATATATCGTTATGGTTGTTACTGAATATCTGTCTCCTCCATTAGAATGAAAGCTGAGAACAGAAACCATATTTGTTTTTGTTTACTGTTGTATCTCTAATGTCTAAAACAGAATCTGTTATATAATGGACATCCTATACATATCTCTTGGATGAATGAGTTAATTAATTTTTATCCATGTACTTCTGATTTTATATGACCTTACTTCTCTTGTTACACATAATTTTCCTTAAATTGTTAGTCTACTCTTTGCCTCACATATTTTCTTATCCAGCCTTTAAGCTATAGGATCCATCACTTCAAATATTCTATCCACAAAACTCTACTTTTTGTTGCTGTTGCTCTTTGCATATATCTTGCAAAATTGCCATACTGAATATATTTGACTATCAGTGTGGTGTTTAAGAAATAAACGCAATTTGAAAGAAAGCTAGTATTAAAAATTTATCATCTACAGCCTGCTGAAACCTCGATGCTGCTCTAACCAACTGATGACTCAGTGTAGCCTATGCCGATATTCAGCTCCTCGTCATTATCTCAGGTGATTATTCTATACCTAATTCAATCTGCTCAAATCCCATCATATTTTCTCCTACTTCATAGGGAAAACAAGGGATGCTGGATGAAAGGTTGTCTTTACCACTTTTTTTTTTGCTTTTAGAGTTATACAAGTGAATATTTGTTACATAAGTAGGCTGCATGCAGGTGAAGTTTGAGTTTCTAACTGGTCCTCTCTTCCCTTGGTAGTGGACCAGGTATCCTTTATGTTGCCATGGACCCCCTCCTTCCTTCCCCCTCTACTATCAGTACCCAGCATCTGCCAGTTCCACTCTTGTGCTAGTGTGACTAATGTTCAGGGCCTGCTTATAAGTGAGAACATGTGATATTCAGTTCTCTGTTTCTTTGACAGTTCACTTAGTATGATGGTCTCCAATTGCATCCAAGTTGCTGCAAGGGTCATAATTTTGTTCTTCTTTGTGACTGCATAGGATTTCATCATATATGTATTTATGATGTGCTATATATGATATATATATATATATGATTTCATCATATATATATAAATGTGCTATATATATAGCACATTTTCTTTATCTAGTCCTCTTTTGGTGGGCATCTGGGTTGTTTTTGTTATTACGAATAGTATGACAATAAACATGCATGTCAGGTGTCTTTTTGGTAGAATGATTTATGTTCCTCCAGGTATATTCCCATGAGAAAGACTGCTGGATTGTAAGAAAGCTCAATTTCTAGTTATTTTGAAAATCATCATACTGCTTTCCTTAGAAGTTGAACTAGCTTACATTCCTATCAGCAGTGTAAAAGCATTCCCTTTTCCCCACAGCCACACCAGCATCTGTTGTTTTTTGACTTTTTAATGATAGCCATCCTTATTGGTGTTAAGTGGTATTTCATTGTAGTTTGATTTGCATTTCTCTGATGATTAGTGATGATGAGCATTTTTCATATTTGTTGGCTGCTTGTATGTCTTCCTTTGAGAAATGTCTGTTCATGTCCTTTGCTCACTTTTTAATGGGGTTGTTTGGTTTTTTCCTTTTAGTTTATTTGATTTCCTTGTAGATTCTGGCTGTTAGGCCTTTGTCAGATGCACAGCTTGCAAGCATTTTTTTTTTCCTATTTCATGGACTGCCTCTTTACTCTCTTGGGGTTTCTTTTGTTGTTCAAAATTATTTCAGTTTGATAAGGTCCTACCTGTCTATCTTAACTTTTGTTGCACTTGCTTTTGAGGACTTCTTTATGAATTCATTACCTACTCCAATGTCCAGAAGAGTGCTTCCAATGTTTTCTTCTATGATTTTCGTAGTTTGAGTCCTTCATCCAGTCAAGTCCTTGATCCATTTCGAGTTTATTTTTGTATACAGTGATAGGTAGGGATCCACTTTTATTCTTCTGCATGTGGCTAGCCAGTTTTCTCAGCACTGCTTGCTAAATATGGTTTCATTTCCCCAATGCTTGTTATTGATGGTTTTGTTGAAGATGAATTGATTGAGGATTTGTGTTTTTGTTTCTGGTATCTCTGTCCTGTCCCATTGGTCTATGTGACTATTTCCGTACCAGTACCATGCTATATTGGTTACTGTAGCCTTATAACATAGTTTAAAGTCTGAAAGTGTGATACCACCAGCTTTGCTCTTTTTGCTGAGGATTGTTTTGGTTATTCTGAAAACCCAATAAAAATCACAATCCCATTCACAGTAGCCACATAGAAAATAAAATACCTTGGCATCCAACTAACCAGAAGCAAAAGAACTTTATAATAAAAACTATAAAATGCTGCTCAAAGAAATCAAGGATGATACCAACAAATGGAAAAACATCCCATGCTCATGGACAGGAAGAATCAATATTATCAAGATGTCCATCTTACCCAAGACAATGTATAGATTCAATGCAATACCCATCAAATTGCCAACATCATTTTTCACAGACTTGGAAATGACAATACAGAAATTTACATATGGAAGCCAAAAAGAGCTTGCCTCTTCCAATGTTATGAAGTAGTTTGCATAGAAAAATGCTTTTTCTGTAGATGGGTCTTAGGCTGTTGATTGAGAGTGTTTTTTACATTATGGTTCTGGGTGAATACTGTAGTGTGGGCTTTGTGCAGTGTTTTCAGTTGTGATCAATGTCAGCAAAGTTTGTAAGGCAATCAGTGGCCTAGGCTGTGGGAGTTTGTGGTGATGATGTTGTAGCTTTGCAGGGGGTGAGATGCTCTACTGGTTCTCAGGCTATAGATGTGCATGTGTGACAGGTTGACTGATTAAGTGTACCTGCAGTCATGATGCTGTAGTCACCTTTGTGAGCATGGTGTAAAGAAGCAAAGCCTTAGACATGGAGAGGTGTAGTGACTACTGACCATAGCGCAGGACACATTAGAGTGGTGGCTCCAATTTCAAGATGGCACTTGTTTTGCAGTAGCTTTTATCATGGGGGTTGAGGTATACAACATGGGCTCCTACTCTGGAGCAATGCAGCTATAGCAAACTCCAGGCTGCCTGCCAAACTAGGCTCAAGAACTGTGAGGAGTGTGGGGATTCTCCTGTAGCAATGACTGGAGGCTTCTGTAATGGTAAGGAGAACTGGGGAGCTGTCTGTTTACCTTTCCTTTGAAAGGAGAAATTCCTCCTGCCTCTGAGCCAATACTAGTATGGGAAACAAGATGACAGAGTCAGGGTTTTTTCCTCCCTTCTCTATACTGTTAGCCTGGCCTTCTGTATTCCACAGGGATTCTGCCACTACCTTGGGGTACTCAGCACTTTCCATAAAACACTCTAGTCAAAATTTATCTGTTTATTTTTTGTTTTGATCATTTCTTATAAGGGTGCCATTATATCTTCTATCTAAATACTGTATAAATATATTAAACATGTTTCATATATTTAGACTATATTATAACTATATTAAATTAAACCTAGTATATTTAACTTAACATATTATCTATCTATCTGTGTATATATATATATATATATATATATATATTATTTTTTATTTTTTTACACAATTGGCTCATGTGATTGTGGGAGCTAGCATGCCTGCAATCTCTGGTACAGGCCAACATGCAAGAAATTCAGATAAGAGTTGATGTTGCTGTCCTGAGTCCAAATCGGCAGAGAAGCCCACCAAACTGGAAACACAGGCAATGTTTTTATTGTGTAGTCTTGAGGCAGAATTGCTTCTTTTCAGGCATCCTCAACCTTTACTCTTTAGGCCTTCAACTAAATGGATGAACCCAATCCACATTATCGAGGATATTCTGCTTTACTGAAAGTCTACTAATTTAAATAATGAGTACATCCAAAACGTACCTTCACAGCAACATGTAAACTGATTTTGACAAAGTACTTCAGCACCTTGTCCTATCCAGGTTCACACATGAAATTAACCCTCACAGATAGACACAGAATTGTTGCTAAACTCTGTTTTGTTTCATCCATAAGCATAGTAATTAAAGGATAAATTTATTTTTAAAAGTGCCCAGACTTCTTATTAAGATCTTTGTTTATATAACAAAATTTAACTTCCTGTATCAATATTTTTATCAGAATTGAAAATATATTCATAATGGTTCATCAAATGTGCTCTGATATAAATTATAATAATGAGAAGTGCCGGAGTCCAGTTCCGGAAGAGAGACAGGGCCTGTAGCAGTTGGAATCGGGAAGCGGCAAAAAAGAAACGACAAAAACGACAGGAATCCTCTTCCTGGGGAGAGCTCAAGGCTCTGCCAATTTTTATTTATTTTTCACAAGCTTATATAGTTTTCTGCACCCACAAATGGGCCTATGTTGCCGACCAAACACCAACGTACATCCTTTTTTCATTCAAAACCAAATTGACGTTTAACAATTACTATCCAGCTTCCTTCCCGTTGACTTTGTGCCATTCAAGTTTTTTAATCAATGAACAGCAGCTGCCGCCATTCATATTTTGTAATCAATGAACAGCAACTGCTGCCATTCATATTTTGCAATCAATGAACAGGAACTACTGCTTTTCCCTTTCTGCCATTCATGCTTTTTAATCAATGGGCAGGAACTAGACAGCAGTTACTTATCTCATCTGCAGACAATGTTTTTCTTAAACTAAACATTTGTGAACATCCTGATTTCCTTCTTAACTTTCTATTTACTATTATTATTATTATTATTACTACTGCTATTACTATTATTAGTAGTAGTAGTATTAAAAATATTATTATTACTAATATTATTTTTATCACTAATATTGTGGCCATAATATCCTTATCTTATGAAGCTAAACCTTATCTCTATATCCTATTTAACTTACTTACTACTATATACTTATGCTTATTTATATCAATCTTATTCCTATCCTTATGTTCCTATATATTCTTAACTATCCCTAATACTATTATATATCTCTTATCTTACTATTTTATTATCAATATTCTAACCTTTATCTTTATCAGACTACTTGTTAGTCCTAAAATATCTTAATCTACTTATTGTCTCAATCGGTTGTTTTCCACCAGCTCTCAGCAGGGACCTGCTGTTTATGAGGAAGTGGCTAACTTGTTTTTCTCGACCTCCTGCTGTTATTTGAAAAACGTCCTTACACACCCCATAGGGCACCTCTTTTTTGCTGCAATCTCACCATTACCATGCTTATGTGTAACTTCACTGTCAAATGCCACCATTCATCTGTACATCTATTATCTCAATTAAAGTGGGAACATTTTCCAGCCTATGCACACAATCCTTCAAAGTTAGGGAAGGTCCGTCAAACAGGATCCATGGGGCTTTCGCCTCCGGCATGGCCGCAATTGACTGGAGCCTTTCTCACAGCCGGCATTTTTCCTGTTTTTAGGTCCCTTTTACCTTACTTTTACTAATGATTGTGGCTCCCGGCAGAGAAGTTTAACTTTGTGTTTAAAGGAATAAAATTAATTTATAACTTTAATGCAGAAAATTATAATAACGTTATTAATAAAACATTCACAAGCCTTATATGTTTATATTGATACAAACTCCTGTGGGGAAGCTTTATTTAAAAGTATCAATACTTATAAAATCTGTAAATTAAATATTTTGCAGCTACTTGCAAATGTGTATAAAATTATAAATGCTAATATAACTATGTAAGGGTATGGAACTGCTCCAATTTTTTTAGAGGACACATGAGCAAAATATTGAAGACCACTAGGATTAAGTCCTAAATATCCCTCCAAGGGAGTAAGTATGATACCACGTAGAAACACTTCTGTCAATAGCTCTTCATTTGGTTCATGTGGGTAGTAGTTTGCCCAATTATCCTCCTGTATTATCATGTTTTTCTATTATTAGGAATTGTAGTGTCTTTATTAATTGTGCTAGGAAAACTAATTTGCTGAAAAAATTGTTGAGTTTCCTTCAACTTCACATTTGGAGGTTCCAGTTAAGTAATCCTAAAAAAGAACACAGGGGCTTGTACTTTCAAGCACACAGAGGCTTGCTGTAAGGTAGGTATCTATATCACCAGTAAAAAGATTTAAAAACATACTCAAAAATTAAGTAATTTGTTCCTGATTGCATGGTGGGATTATAATAGCAGATTCTCAGACTCTAAATCCTGTACTATTTCTTTTATTTTATATAGACCTGGATTTATCCTTAAGTCTGGTTGTTAATGCTATTCATAGTACATGACACTTGTTATAGTTTTGTGCCAGTAGGTCTTGCAAGTGCAGACTTATAGACTGCTTAGTAAGATGTATCTTCTCAGGTGCTCAGTTGGTTGACCCATTAAAAAATGGTGGGTGAATTATTCTTCCTCTCAGTATATAAGTAATATGAGGTTTTAATTGCAAAGAAAACTCCTTCATGGAAATTACACATGCAAAGTGGGATAATATGTGTTGTATGGTATATACTGTCCATCTTACTGATGGTTGAGAACCAGGAGATTGAATGGCACATGTGTCATGTGGTCATGTGGAAAATACAGAATTTATCTGAGAACACAGGGAGGAAATTCTTGAGAGTAATCTTATCAGAGGAAGTGAGGCACTGTGGAAAGAGCACAGAATTGAGTCACACAGATCTTGTACTTGAATCCTGGTTCCACTGTTTACTGTCCTTGGACACAATACCTGGCAGACAGGAGGCACTGTGTATTTGTTCTTTTTAAGGCCTTATGAAATACTTATACTAAAAAATAATTTGGTATGAATCTGAGTATACAACTTTTATCAATATTTATCAACAATATTGTAATAGTTACCTAAAATGGTTTCTCTGACTCAAAATTTGCTAACTCTATTATCTAATCCAACATCTACAAAGTGGATGTGAATATTGGCTAAAATATATAATGATTATCATTAACATTTATTGGGTAATTACTCCATTTCCAGTTCTGTGCTAAACCACAAATAAAAACTTACTAGACTCTCTAATGAAGAAATGATAGAAAATAAATTGTGTGATCAAGTTTCATAAAAAGATAAACTGGTAAAAAAAAAAAATACAGTCAGACAAATTATAAAAACCTGGAAAACTGAAAAATACCCAAAGTATTTTTTTATTCAAACCTTGGTCTAAAAAGAAAATAAGTCAAATGAAAATGGAAAATATCAAATAACTATTATTTTAGAATTTGTAGGATAAATGGCAAACAATAGAAGTGAGTGAGAACCAGATGAAAAGGATAAAAGGAATGAGAGGATTGCACTTACCAGAGCATAACTTTTTGTCAAAACTGTCCTCAAAAAGTTTTATTGAAAAGCAAAATCATATTTTTTAAGGTTAACGTTAAAGTTATATCATTCCACAGACTGAATTAACTTGGGTTATACTGAAGTCTTTTTTTTTTTCTTCAATGTTGTGGTTGTGATAAAAAGCACATAACATAAAATATATCACTTTAATAATTTTGAGGTACTGTTCAGTAGTGTTAAGTACATTCACATTGTTGTGTAATCATCACTATGACCTACCTTTCTCTTTTTGTCTTGAAAAACTGGAACTTTATTATCTATTAGATTATATAAGAGGGGGACCCTAAAAAACCGGAATTTATTTATAAAGAATTATGTATGTATTCTTACATGTTTAAACTTCAGTCACCTTTACAATACTCTTCATTTGATGCAATACAACTATTGAGGAACTTTTTCCACTGCTCAAAACAGTTCTGAACTTGTTAATTTTGATGTCTTTTAGTGCTTCTGCTGTTTTTTGTTTCACTTCTTCCACATCAGCAAAATGTTTCCCTTTAAGGACTTTTTCATCCAGGGAAACAACAACAACAAATGTCTCTTGGGGTGAGACCAGGTGAATAGTGAGGATGAGGCACAGGGGTAATACAGTTTTTAGTCAAAAACTGCCGAACACTCAGCACAGTGTGGCAGGTGTGTTCATAAACTACCCATCATAAAATGAGCAAACACACTGGAGAATCTCCATTAAAAAAAATCACTGAAACTGAATGCAGGCTCTCACAACAACACCAGCAGTTACACTGATGTTGATGGGCTCCTACCTCCTTATCTGGCAGGGTAAAGCTAAATTTCAAGGGACCCACCCTCCAAAAAAATAAAAATTTTGGTTTTTTGGGGTTCCCCCTTGCAATTTTCCATTTCCTTCTCACTCCAGCTCCTGACATTCACCATTCTATTTTCTGTCTCCATGAATTTTACTACTCTGGGTATTGCACATAAGTGGAATTATACAGTCCTTTTGTCTTAATATGACTAGTTTATTTCACTTAGCATAAATGTCCTCAAGATTCGTCAATGTTGCTGTTATGTCAGAATTTTATTCCTTTTTAAGATTAAATATTATGTTGTATGTCCATATCATATTTTTGCTTATTCATTTATCTGTTGATGAATGCTTGGGTTGTTTTCATGTTTTTGCTACTGTGAATAGTGCTGCTATGAACATGAGGGTATAATTATCTCTTTGAGACTCATTTGCAATCATTTTAATATATATTCTGAAGTGGAATGATAGGTAACTCTATTTTTAATTTTTTTGAGGAACTGTCATACTGTTTTCCATAGCAATTATACCATTTTGCATATTGAGTACACAAGCATTCCAATTTCTCCACATCTTTGAAACACTTTCCCTCCTTCCTCCCTTCCTCTCTCCCTCTTTTCTTTCTGTCTTTCTTTAATTTCTTTCATCTTTCTTGCATATAACCCTTCAAATGTTGTGAGATGATAGCTCATTGTGGTTTTGATTTGTATTTCCACAATGACTAGTGTGTTTCAGTATCTTTCATGTGCTTATTTGCCATTTGTATATCTTCCTTGGAACAATGTCTATGCAAGTTATTTGCCCACTTTTAAATAGGTTTGCTTGTTTTTTATTGTTGAGTTTTAGGAGTTTTTTAATATGTCCTGTATTTAAACCCTTATCAGATATTTAATTTGCAAATATTTTCTCCCATTCTGTGGGTTGCCTTTTGATAGTAACTCTTGATGCATAAAAGATTTTAATTTTCTTGAAGTCCAATTTACTGATTTTTGTTATTGTTGTTGCTTGTGCCTTTGGTATCATTTCCAAGAAATCAATGCTAAATTAAATGTCGTGTAGTTTTTGTGTTATGTTTTCTTGCAATCGTTTTAGGTCTGATATTTAGGTCTTCAATCCATTTTGAGTTCATTTTTGTATATGATGTTAGGCAACATTGAATGGTCTTGGCGCCTTTGTTGAGAATAATCTGATCACACATGTGATGAATTATTTTAGGACTTTCTATTCTATTCCATTGGTCTACATATCTGTCTTTATGCCAGTCCCACACTGTTTTGATTACTGTAGCTTTGCAATAAGTCCTAAAATTATGAAATGCGAGTGCTCTAACTTTGTTATTTTTCTGTTTTTAGTATACATAGTACCTTGAGATTTTATGACTTTTAGAATGGATTTTTCTATTTCTGCCAGAAGCATAACTGGGATTTTGATAAGAATTGAATTGGATCTGTTGATCACTCCAGGTTATATTGACATTTTAACAATATTAAGTATTTTAATTCATTCATATAGGATGTTCTTTCATTTACATATGGCTTCCTTAATTTCATTCAGCAATGTTTTATAGTTTTCATTGCGTGAGTTTTTTCATATCAGTTGTTCAGCTAATTCCTAGGCATTTCATTTTTTCTTATTTTAAATTAAATTGTTTTTGTAATTTTGTTTTCAGATTGTCCAATTTTTTAAATTTTTAACTTTTCTTTTTATTTTGGGTCGATACACTGCCACTGTACATACCAGGGGTGCCAAAAAAATGTATACACATTTTAAGAGATGCTATCTATGTATTACTTTTTGAAGTTGAATTGGATTATGGTAGCAACGTGTAGTATGGTGTTCACTCAAATGATAATATTAATCAAATGAATGCTAGTGTCACCATGTGACAGGCAGGGCAGTCAAAGAAAATGGTAGAAGCATGATTGTCGTTCAAGGAGTGCAACAGAACTTCCGACATGCCTAACAATTGCACACAATTGTGATAAGTGAGAGACATATGGTACTGTGTGAAATGTGTACAAGGGACGATCTGGGACGCCTTGCGTAACAACAAGTCCTGCAGTAGTTCACAGTAATCAGAAGCGTCCAGACACTGATGGCAACCACTTTGAGCACTTCTTGTAACAGCAGAAGTCAGACGTGACTATTCATCTTTTGTTACCGGTATACATTATTACAATTTTGACACACTTTTCTCCTTACTTAAATTGTATTTTTTAGCACCCTTTGTATTAATCAGGTACAATTTGATGTTTTGCAGCACATATATGTTGTATAATGATAAATCAGGTTAGTTAGCATATCCATCACTTCTTATATTTATTATTGCTTTGTAGCAAGAACATTTAAAAGCTTGTCTTCTAGCTATTTGGTTATACATAATACCTTACTGTCAACCATAATCATCCTACAATACATGTAAAAAACTCTTTCATGTTTATATACATACTTGCCACTTTCAGTCCTTTTTATTCCTTTGTGTGGGTGCAAGCTTTCTTCTTAATCAGTTTGCTTCTACTCAAAAGATTTCTGTTGACATTTCTTTTAGTGTAGATCTTATGTTGACAAATCCTTCAGATTGTTTCTAAAAGCTTTTATTTTGCCTCTTTTTTTAAGATTAGAAAATACAGTTTCTGGGCTTGGTGGCTCAGCCTGTAATCCCGCACTTTGGGAGGCCGAGGTGAGTGAATTGCCTGAGCCCGCGGGTTCGAGACCCGCCTGGGCAACTTGGCAAGACCTCATCTCTACAATAAATAAAAAAAATTAGCCGGGCGTGATAGCGGACGCCTGTAGTTCCAGCTACT
>CAUYQG010090483.1:0-10674 GCA_963574415.1 Tarsius wallacei | reverse complement strand
CAATCCTCCTGCCTCAGTCTCCCGAGTAGCAGGGACTACAGGTGCATGTCATTACATCTGGCTACTTTTTTTTTTTGGTAGAGATGAAGTCTCATCAAGTTGCCTAGGCTGGTCTTGAACTCCTGGGCTCAAGTTGTCCTCCCACCTCGGCTTCCTAAAGTGCTGGGATGACAGGTGTGAGCCACCGCACCTAGCCTGCCAGGTGGACATTCAACCTCCCACTGCTGCAGAGCAGTTCCTGGGTCAGGGGTGAGACATGACCCAAGGGGATCCCCCACCCAAGACTGGGCCACCATGGCCTCTGACTTTCATCTTGCCCCCTGCCCACATCCAGGTCAAGGCTCCATCTCGGTAAGCGATCTTAGGTGGCATCTCTAGAAACAAAGCAGCACTTAGGCCTGAGCAGGTGGGGAAACGGAGGCGCTAGTAGGATCTGAGACATGTCTTCTAAATAATATCTAGTCCACTCCTTTCTTTGTGCCTCCACCACCTCCACACTGGTCTACCATCTTTTTTTTTTTTTTTGACTTGGGGTCTCACTCTGTTGCCAAGGCTGGTGTGCAGTGGCACAATCATGGCTCACTGTGGCCTCCAATTCCTGGGTTCAAGTGATCCTCCTCCATCAACCTCTCTAGTAGCTGGGACTATGGGTGTGCACCACCACACCCAGCTAACAATTTTAATTTTTTTGTAGAGACAAGGCCTTGCAATATTGCCTAGGCTGGTCTTGAACTCCTGGCCTCAAGTAATCTTCCCACCTCAGCCTCCCAAAGTGTTGGAATTACAGGCATGAGCCAATGCTCCTGGTTCTCCCATCTTCTCTTGTGCAGACCCTCATAATTTTGTAAAGTCACCTCACTGGTTCCCCTGCTTACTCCCCCAACAGCCAGAGAGTTCTTAAAAACACGAATCAGAACACATCACATCTTTATGAAAACTCTTTAATGGTTCATTTTTCTCATATCAAATCCCAGTTGTCCTAACTACATTATTTGAAGACTTTCCCTTCCCCATTGAATTATGTTGGCACCTTTGTTAAAAATAAATGGATCATATAAATGGGGGTAGTGGATATGTCAATAATATTGAGTTTTCCAATCCATGAACATGGTATACCTCTATTTATTTATATTTTCTTAAATAACCCAAGCAATGGGAAAAGACCTAAAAAAAAGTCAAGTCAATCTGTAAGAGGCTACATCTTGAGATGATCTTTATTTGTGGTTAACTCAATTTTTAGTTCAAACTAGAAGTGTATCTTTAAGATTATATTAAAGTATATACAGTTGTCCCTTGAATAACACAGGTTTGAACTGTGTGGATCAGCTTATATGAAGATTTCCCTCTGCCTCTGCCACCCCTGAGATAGCAAGACCAACCCCTCCTCTTCCTCCTCCTCAAGCCTACTCAGCATGAAGAGGACAAGGACAAAGACCTTTATGATCATCTGCTTCCTCTTAATGAATAGCAAATATATTTTCTCTTCCTTACACTTTTCTTAATAACATTTTCTTTCCTCTGGCTAATTTTAGTGTCGGGATACAGCACATAATAACATGCAAAATATGCATTTATACATATATAATTTTATATATTTTATTTCAAAGATGTGGGTACAATTCAGGATTAGGTATACAGGTGGGCATTGCACAGGCAAAATTTGGGCCTCCCTTTGATCCCCACTTTACCTGGTTTGAGATCAGGTACCCTTATTGATGTTGTGACCTCCCTCCCCCACCCACCTTCCTGCCCCAGCTAGTAGTGTCCTGCTACTGCCAATTCCTTTCTTATAGTATTATGGTAAATGTTCAGGGGTCACTTATGAGTGAGAACATATGCTACATTGCTGGTGGGAATGCAAACTAGTCCAACTTCTATGGAAAACAGTGTGGTGATTTCTAAAAGAACTAGAAATTGACCTTCCATATGACCCAGCAATCCCTCTATTGGAAAATACCCAGAGGAACTATAAGCGTTTTACAAAAAATATCTGCACACACGTGTTTATTGCAGCATAATTCACAATAGCAAAAGCATGGAACCAACCATGCAGCCCATCAAAACTGGATTGGATAAAAAAAATGTGGTACATATACACAATGGAATATTATGTACCCTTGAAGGACAAACATATGGACTTCGCAGTAACTTGGATGAATTTAGAGTCAATAATACTCAGTGATCTATCACAAAAACAAAGAACAGAGTACCATATGCTTTAATATATTTCTTTATGCTATTGGTCAGGATTCCGGTCAACAATAGGCTATTTGGAGGTGTCAAAAGTTATGCACAGGGCTGAGCAGAGTGGTTCATGCCTGTAATCTGAGCACTTTGAGAGGCCAGGCAGGAGGATCACTTGAGGTCAGAAGTTTGAGACCAACCTGGGCAACAACAAGATCCTGTTTCTACAAAAGATAGAAAAAATTAGCTGAACATGGTGGCATGCCTGTAGTCCCAGCTCCTCAGGAAACTGAGTCAAGAGGATCATTTGAGCCTATGAGTTTGAGGCTGTGGTGAGCCATAATCATGCCAGCCTGGGTGACAGAATGAGATCCTGCTTCAAAAACAAAACAAAACAAAAAATTATACACAAAGTTTTGACTTCAGGGTGAGGATATGTTGGCACCCCTAACCTCGGTCTTGTTCAAGGGTCGACTATAACCTTGACCATCAGAGAAATGCTCCTTTATTTGATGTGAAACCCAAGTAAGAAACTTTTCAACACAGAAACTTGCAGGGCCCAGAGTTTCATAAGGTCCCTGCAGGTGACAAAGTGCTTCAAATGAAGCGGGCTGGAGTGGACATCTCCCAGTGGGAGACAATACGTTATGATCGTGGAATAGCCTGGGGTCTGTGGCATTGGTGTGAACAAGGCCACCCTGTCATTTGAGAAGAGATGGAGTTTCTTGAGGTCACAGGTATGGTTGTTGTTCCAGAGCCCAGCTATGAGATGGATATTTTATTGGGCACCTTGGATAACTGGCCTGATCTCAGGCAAAGATCTAGGTCTTCCATTCATAGAAGAGAAAGACCTGGCAGGTGGGGCATCTTTCATGAGGGGTAGAAAAGTCCTCGGTTGTTGTTTCTTCTTCCCTTCCTCCTCCTTCTTCTTGGTGGGCTCTCACTCTGTCACCCAGGCTGGAGTGCAATGGCACGATCACAGCTCACCACAGCCTCAACCTGCTGGGCTCAGGTGATCCTTCCGCCTCAGCCTTCCAAGTAGCTGGAACTGCAGGCACGTGCCACCATGCTTGGCTAATTTTTTTGATTTATTGCAGAGACGAGATCTTGCCATGTTTCCCAGGCTGGTCTCAAGTCCCTGGGCTCACACAATTGTCTTGCCTCCGCCTCCTAAAGTGTTGGAATTACAGCCGTGAGCTACTGCACCTGGAAAGATCCTGTCTCTTAAAAAAAAAAAAAATCAATCACAATGTGTAAACCTTATTTGGATCCTGATTTTTTTTTCTTTAGTACAAAAGAAATGTTTCATGGGTGATTGAAAGTTTGAACACCAGCAGGATATTTGATGATAACAAAAAATTACTATTGATTTTGGGGGGTGTAATAATAATAATAATATTGTACTTTTTTTTGAGACAGGGTCTCACTCTGTCACCCAGGCTGGAGTACAGTGACATGATCTGGCTCACCACAGCCTTTACCTCTAGGATTCAGGCAATCCTTCAGCCTTAGCCTCCCAAATAGCTGGGACTACAGGCATGCATCACCCCACCTAGCTAATTTTCTTGTATGTTTTGTAAAGATGAGGTCTCACTATGTTGCCCAGGCTGGTCACAAACCCCTGGGCTCAAGCGATCCTTCTGCCTTGGTCTCCCAAAGTGCTGGGGTGACGGGCGTGAGCCACTGTATCCGGCCTGTAGTTACATTCTTCAGAAAGATTTGTACAGTTTCAGGGGTATACATTACAATATTAGTGAATAAAATGATTTATTTTAAACAGACTCTGATGGTCTCCATCACTCTTAGGATCAAATCTCAAGGTCTATCCCTCTACTTCCTCTACGCCCACCCACTGCATGCCCACAACATCTGCCTGCTTGCTGTGTGGTTTTTGCACATGCTGCTCCTTAGAGGTGCCTCTCTGATTCCTTCTCTCTACCCGCCAGATCTGTCTCTTGTCACATGCCATAGCAGAGGTCTCCACCTGAAGTGTCCCGCAGTGAAGCTCTCTCCGCAATGAGTTGTCCTAGCCTAGACGTCCAAGACCTCTCACCTGCACCTCTGCAGGAGATACCTCACCTGTCTTCCTGCCTGTGTGCTCACCAGCCCTTCTAATCCATGGTCTACATGGCAGTCAGTGAGTCGGTATCTCACTCTGTCACCCAGGCTGGAGTGCACTGGCACAATCACGGCTCACCACTGCCTCGACCTCCTGGGCTTCTTAGGTGATTCTCCCACCTCAGCCCCCCAAGTAACTGGGACTATAGGCGTGCACCACCATGCCTGGCTAATTTTTTTATTTTTGTAGAGAAAAGGTCTTGCTATGTTGCCCAGGCTGGTCTTGAATTCCTGGTCTCAAGTGACCTCCTGCCTTGGCCTCCCAAAGTGCTGGGATCACAGACGTGAGCCACTGTGCCTGGCCCAGGGTGGCTTTTTTAAGGATGGACTCTGACTTTTGTGGCCACTTGTCTGAACTGCAGGACCAGCTCGATGAATCTGATCTCCCTGAATGCCCAGCCATAGACAAGTCCTGGGCACCGTGGCGTGGGCTTCCTTCTGTCCTCAATCCCTCTCCTCTGCCACCCAAGGGCTCTGTATCTGCTGGGTGTGTAGGACCTCACCCCTCACCCTGCAGCCATCTCATGGTTGGCACCAGAAGTCACTTTGCTGCTGCCCAAGGCTGTGTACTGGCCTTAGGAACAGAGGGTGGACCCCGGGTGGCCAGTCCCCGCCCAGAGGAACACAGAGTCCAGTAGTTGGGTTCTGGGAAAAACTGGATCAGGGAGTTTAATGAGCGACCTGCAGGGCTGTTTTCCATCCCCAATGGTGCAAAACAGCCTCGGAGGACGGGCGGCACCGGGGGCTGGGCTGGAAGGGGCCTTGGCCAATGACCGCTGGCAGCCGGAGAGAGAGACCTGGAAACCCCCTTCTTGGATGGAAAACTCTCTCTGGCTCTGCTGCGGCTGGCGTGGGCGGCATCTCCTGCCTGGTGACCAGCCCTGTGGCTGCATGAAGGGGCTGGGGGTGGGGGAGCGAGGAGCTGAGCCGAGCCTGGGTCCAAGGCCGGACCTGCTTGACCTTGGACAAGTCGCTCCTTTTCACTAGCTTCCGTTTCAGAGCCTCAAATGGAAAAGGAGAAGGCAGGGGAGGAAGGGACACGCTCTTGTTAGCTCAAGTCTTGAATGACGTGCCCCATCTCTCCAGCCTGCTCCTGGTGCCCCCACTCCCATCCTCTTCTCTTGGAGAGTGGAGGCAGGGGAACCTGGTGGTTAGCGCCAAGGGCTCTGGAGTCAGATGGGCCTTCTCTTGCCCTCCAGCCTGTGTGAGCTTAGACGAGTGGCTTACCTTCTCTGAGCCCCCGGTTCCTCGTCTGTAAAATGGGAACTTTTTTTTTATGGAGTTGGGTCTCACTCTGCTGCCCAGGCTAGAGTGAAGTGTTGTGCTCACAGCTCACTGCAGCCTCAACTTCCTGGGCTCAGCTGATCATTCTGCCTCAGCCTCCCGAGTACCTGGGACTATAAGACGTGTACCACCATGCCCACTAAGCTTAAACATTTTTTTTTTGTGGGGGTGGTATCTTGCTATGGTGGCCAAGCTGGCCTCAAACTCATAGGCTCAAGTGATCCTCCGACCTTGGCCTCCCAAAGTGCTGGGATTATAGGTGTGAACCACCGTGCCCGGCCTGGGAACACTATTCCTTGACTCTGGATTAAATAAACCCAAGGCATGAGACACTGGACAAACAGGAAGGGCCTGGGCAAGATTGGAGAGCAACCTGCAGGAGACAGCAGGGGTGAGAGTGGAGTTAGCACCTCTCCTCTGCAGGTTTCCACCTCTGCATGGCCTCTGCCCCTAGGTACTGACCCGTATCTTCCTGAACTACAAAGGCCCTCGCTCCAGAAAAAATTAACAGCCAAACAAAGAGCAGGGCTCACGTTCTGATCTATGACCCGTAGGAGCCCCTCCCGCACCCACTCCTCCTCCTGTCTCTCCACCCAGTCCAGGATTCCACCCCTGGTGGTTTCTGTGGGTTAACCTGGGGGTCGGCACACTATGGTCTGAAACTGTTTTTGCAAACCTGCAAATTAAGAATGGCTTAATGGCGCAGTGGCTCATGCCTGTAATCCCAGCACTTTGGGAGGCCGAGGTGGGAGGATTGCTTGAGCCCAGGAGTTCGAGACCAGCCTGGGTAACATAGCGAGACCTCGTCTCTACTAAAAATAAAAAAAATTAGCCGGGCATGGTGGCCCACTACTCGGGAGGCTGAGGCAGAAGGACCACCTGAGCCCAAGAAGTCGAGACTGTGGTGAGCTGTGATCATGCCACTGCACTCTAGCCTGGGCGACAGAGTGAGACCCAGACCCCCTCCCGCTCCAAAAGAAAACAAAACAGTGATTACCAGGGGCTGGGATAGAGGAGATATGGGTCAAAGGATGTAAAGTTGCAGACATGTAGAATAAGTCTGGAGACCTGATGCATAATAAGAGGGCTTAATAATATGTATTTGGATTTCCACTGAGAGTAGATTTTAGACGCTCCTGTCACAAGCACAGGAGTACGTGATACCATGGGTATGTTAATCGGCTTGACTATAGTAACCAAAGCACCATGCTGTATACCTTAAATTTACACAATAAAAATTATCATTAAGAATTAAAATTGCATTTTGTTTTGCTACATGTATTGCCATCTGTGTCATATGTTTGATTCCAATTGAATTCTCCCCACAGCCCCATGGGAGGGGAGGGGACCTATTGTAATATTCATCTATTATGGATGGGGAAACTGAGGTCAGGGAGGTGTCTCAGGTCATGCTACTTATTTATTTTTTTGAGCTGGAGTCTCACTCCTTCGCCCAGGTTGGAGTGCAGTGGCACACACACTCATGGCCACCCCAGCGTCAACCTTCTGGGCTCCAGCGATGCTTCCACCTCAGTCTTCCGAGTAGCCGGAACTACACATGCGCGCTACCACGCTCGGCTGTTTTTTATTATATTGTAGAGAGGAGGTCTTGCCAAGTTGCCCGGGCCTGGTCTCGAACCCGCGGGTTCAGGCAATCCACTCGACTCGGCCTCCCAAAGTGCTGGGATTACAGGCTGAGCCACCGAGCCCGGCTGCCACCCTACTTCTAAGGGGATGCTGGACTCCTACTCCAGTGCTCCTGATCAAAACAAAGACCCTCTTTACAAAGCAAAATAATTAGACAAAGAAACCAAATGGGTTAGAAACAGTGGCGTTTATATCATACACGCAGCTGGGCTCAGGATGACAGTGGCAGGTATGGACTGGCGACCGCTGCCGACACAGGGTCTGCCCTCTCCCCGTGAGCGTCCTGGCGCCCGGTGTCCCTGCCCAGCTGGCCCTGAGAGTTGGGACAAGTCTGGAGAGGCTGGTCAGCCCTGGAGCCCCTCCCTCTCCCCAGCCCTGCCCGCGGGGGCTCGGTCCCGCTGTCCTGGGGCCAAGGCCACGCACGGGTCGTGTTTGCCGAAGGGCTCGCTGACGCACGGGGCGGGAGAAGATGACGTCCCGCTGGTCACGGCAGGTGGCACGGGCAGGGGCCACCCTGTTCCGCGCGCAGCCGGCCCCGCCCCCATCCTCGGGGGTCACGCTGTCCCCAGACGCGCAGCGCACGGCCCTCCCCGGTCAGTAGGGGTAGGGGGACACGGCGATGAGCAGGACGTAGACGCTCTGGTGGCGCGGCGCCGCGGCGCGCACGGTGAGGCGGTAGAGGCCGGCGCGGGTGAGCGCGCGGCGGGTGTAGACGGCGCCGTGGCCGGCGCGCAGCGGGCGCAGCGCGAAGGGGCTGCGCGGGTCGGGCTCCAGCACGCTGAGCTCCGTGCGGTTGGCGGGGACGCCGGACTCGGAGAAGGCGGCCAGGCGCGCCACGTCGTGGTGGGCGCGCACGCCCAGGGGCAGCGGCAGCAGCCGGTACTGCAGCGTGGACGGGCCGCCCGCGCGGCAGTCCTGCGAGCAGCGCCGGAAGCACGTCCTGCGGGCGGGGACAGACAGACGGGCGCCGGGCTCGGGCGTCGGGCTGGCCCGCGCGTGAACCGGCCCTCGCCCCCCGCCCGCCCCTGCGGTTCTGCCCACGAGCTGCACGCCCCGCGCCCCGACCGCCTTTTCTTTTTTGAGCTGGAGTCTCACTCGTCGCCCAGGCTGAAGGGCGGGACGCTCCCGGCCACCGTGCCTCCACCTCTGGGCTCTGGCGATCCTTCCTCCTCAGCCTTCCGAGGAGCCCGAACCCACAGGCACGCGCCACCATGCCCGGCTAATTTTTTGATTTATTGTAGAGATGGGGTCTTGCCAAGTTGCCTGGGCAGGTCTCGAACCGGTGGGCTCAGGCAATCCTCTCACCTCGGCCTCCCAAAGTGCTGGGATTATAGTCGTGTGCCACCGCGCCCAGCCCCAGTCGCCGTTTCTACAATCGCCACTGTTAGCCCATTTTAGAGATCTTAGAGATCAACAAGCTGGGGCCCAAAGAAGCCAGAGACGTGCCTCTTCCCGTGGCAATGGGTCCCCCCAGAGGGCTTTCCTGGTCTGTGTCCCAGGACAGCCCAGCAGGCACAGGGCAGTGAGACAACTCGGGACCCTCGAGGTCTCCCTGGAGGTGCCTGGGAGCTGACACACCTGCTCTGGGGTTGCCACGCGGGGTGGGGGTAGAGGTTCAAAGGAATGTGCTTAGTATGCCCAGGGCCCCTACTTCCACCCTGGCCAGGTCTCCTGCCTTGTAAGGTCCAGGGCAAGTCAGTTCCCCAAGAGTGCCAGCTCTTGACCCTGCAGTCCTCGTGTCCTTGGGTGGCTTTTTTTTAAAGCTTTTTGTTTTTGAGTTGGGGGTCTCACTCTGTCACCCGGGCCGGCTGGAGTGCAGTGGCATGTTCATGGCTCACCACAGCCTAGACCTCCTGGACTCAAGATCCTCCTGCCTCAGCCTCCCAAGTAGCTGGGTGCGCTACCACGCCCGGCTAATTCTCCCATTTTTTTGTGAAAAATTCTCCCTATATTGCTTAGGCTGGTCTTGAACTCCCGGGCTCAAGCAATCCTCCCACCTCAGCCTCCCAAAGTGCTGGGATTACAGGCATGAGCCACCGCACCTGGCCTCCCTGTGCAACTTTATGAGTGTCTGTAGCTACCGTGAGAGTGTGGAGGAAATGTGTCTTGTGTTTGTGTGTGAGTCCTGGGGATTTGTGTGTGTCTCTGGGTGGCATTCATGGGACTGCGTGTGCCTCCCTGTGTCCAGGGTTTTGTGTATGTGCTCCTGGGTCCCCCATCCCCTCTTACTCTGTCTCTTCCAGCCCCCAGGTCTGCCCGTGTCCCTCGTGCAGGGAGTGACAGCGTCACGGTGCAAGCTTGCACCCCAAGGGTCTGTCAAAGGGGCCTCCAGTGGCCCTGGGCGGCCTTGGCCTGAGATGTTGACTTGTGGGGCGGGGAGGGGGCGGTTCCAGCCATGCAGGAGCCAGCAGGACCCAGTGGAAGGTGCCCACCCACTGACCCCTGCACTGCACCCCCCTCCCCCCTCCTCTGCCCAGCCAGCTCAGCCCTTACCCGGGGCTGGAGCCCTGCCGGTACGTGGCAGGGCATGGCGTGTCCACACACTGGTAGCTGCCACGAGTGTTGAAGCACATCTGGCCGGGCCCACACTCGATGTCCTCCTCCTCACACTCATTGACGTCTGGGTGGGGGAGGTCATCAACGGGGGTAAGGAGATGAAACGGGGAGCCAAGGAAACCAGAGAAGTTGGGGGTTAGTGGGGGAGAAAGGCCCTTGGAGGACCAGTGAGCCCATCCCTCTTGTCCCCAGCCAGTGGGACCTGAGACAGCCCAGCTGGGGTTCCTAGCACCTCCCACTTCCCTCTGGGGGCCAGGAATCTCCAGGTCATGGAGGTGGGCACTGTGGGGACTTCCGGAGCCCAGTGATGGGCAGAAAGGTCTGGGAAGGGTGGGCCCCAGGCAGCCACTTGGTCCTCTGATGCAGAATGCCCACCACCCATGGGCAGAGCGCCCATCCTTGGCTCCCCCAGTGGAAGCCCCACCCTTCTCAGAGGATGCTCGCTGACCCCCATGGCAGAGCAGGGGGTGAAGACGGGCAAGGCAGTCCTGATTCCCATTCTTCGGGGCACAGGAAGCAGCGTGGCCAGCCCCAGCCCCAGCATGTGTCATGGACAGTGTGCCAGCTGCGTGCCCGCCCTCTGCGGGTCTCCTCCCAGACATTTGAGGGGAACACTGCATTAGCCCCATTTCACCAGGCATAGAAAGGTGAGGCGAGTTACCCAGGGACACACAGAACGCAGGGATTTGCCCTGCAGGGCTGATTTCAGCGCCTGTCCACGTAACCTTGGGAGGCTCCTGTCTGGTGGCTGGGGGATCCTGGGGGTGCTCATATAACCCCCCCCACTCTTTGCCCTGCCCCCACCTCACAGGGTGAAGGGGCCGGGCCGGTGAGATCCCTGCCCGCCCCGCCCCGCCCCACACCGCCCACCCTTGCCCTCTGGCA
>CAUYQG010090479.1:0-19421 GCA_963574415.1 Tarsius wallacei | reverse complement strand
GGTTTGTTTTTATCTTTCTTTGCTTCTCTCTTACATTTTAATACATTGGTGTATAACTGAAAAAAATAGTGTTTATTTTATTTGCTTTTAAAACTTTACACAAATGAGATGGTGGTGTTTATGTCTTCTGCAATATAATTTGATAATATAATTTTTCATTCAAATGTATAAGTTCAGTCATGTTTATGTGTGTAGTTTTAGTTCATTAATTTGTTCAGCTGTGTAATTTCTTCGTGGTAATAAATCATCATTGATGTACTTATTCTGCTAGTGCACATTGGACATTTTATACTTTTTTGCTATTACAGGTAGTGTTACACTGAATATTCTTGTACTGGTTTTTACATATAAGAGTTTCTCTTGGAAAGCATTTCTCAAGGGTGGATACACAGTATCCAGTGATTCAAATGAGTTCTTGTTGACACTGCTTTGCCAACACTGGATAGACTACTGCCCTTTTCATCTTAGACAACTAAGAGTATACATATCATTGGACTCTTAATTAGCAATTCCTTGATTGATTATGAAATTTAGCAATATTTACATGATTTAATGGCCAGTGAGATTTCTTCTTTTTTTAATAATGCTTTTTTGTGATACTATTATTTTTATTATTATTATTATTGAGTTGGAGTCTCATTCTGTTGCCCAGGCTGGAGTGTAGTTGCATGCTCACAGTCACTGCAGCCTTGACCTTCGGGGCTCAGGCAATCCTTCTTTCTCAGCCTTCCAAGTAGTTGGAACTACAGACATGAGCTACCACACCTGGCTAATTTTTTGATTTATTATAGAGATGAGGTCTTGCCAAGTTGCCCAGGCTGGTCTCAAACCCTCGGCTCAGGCAATCCTCTTGCCTCTGCCTCCCACAGCGTTGGGTAGGCATGAGCCACCACTTCTGGTGCGATTTCCTCTTTTGTGAGGATTTTAATTTTTTTGCCCATTTTTCTATTGTTATATTTTCTCATTGATTTGTTCAGAAATTAGTTTGTAGGTTTAAAAAAAATAAATTCTATATACTAGCCTTTCTTGGATATATCAGCACAGCTAGGCAAATGGATTTTGTATGAACATAATATAAATATACAATTATATTTATGGTTAATTTTGACAAATTGAATGTATCAGCTTTGATGTAGCCATTTTTATCAATCTACTTCTTACTGATTAAGAGGAATAAGAAGCGGGGCTCGGTGGCTCAGCCTGTAATCCCACGCCTTGGGAAGCTGAGGTGAGTGGAATGCCTGAGCCTGCGGGTTTGAGACCTGCCTGGGCAACTTGGAGAGACCTCATCTCTACAATAAATCAAAAAATCAGCTGGGCATGGTAGCGCATGCCTATAATTCCGGCTACTTGGAAGGCTGAGGCGGAAGGATCGCAGGAGCGGCCACTGCACTCCAGTCTGGGCGACAGAGTGAGACTGCAACTCAAAAAAACAAAAACAAAAACAGAGATACAAAGCTCTGCAGTTGATGTGAGCCAGCTTCACAGTGAGAGGAAACAGCCCCTTCTCTCAAGAGATACTGTAGGCCGGGCTCCATGGCTCAGTCTGTAATCCCACACTTTGGGAGGCCGAGGTGAGTGAATTGCCTGAGCCCGCAGGTTCGAGACCCACCTGGGCAACTTGGTGAGCCCTCATCTCTACAATAAATCAAAATAATTAGCCGGGAGTGGTAGTTCCAGCTACTTGGAAGGCTGAGACAGAAGGATCACCGGAGCCCAGCAGGTCGAGGCTGTGGTGGCCGGAAACGGCCACTGTACTCTAGTCTGGGTGACAGAGTGAGACTCCAACTCAAAAGAAAAAAAGAAATACTGTAGCCTTCAGTCATGTCCTCTATCTGAACATCCTTTTCAACTGTTGAGTATAGATCAGTCTCAGACCCTGCCCTCGGTCCTGCTGATACCAGTGCATGGCATTGTATCTCAAATTCTATTTATACTCCAAGGTCACATCCCGACCAACCCCGGTGAGCTGGAATGGCATCTTGAATGTCAGCATCCAAAGTACTTGTGAGGTAAAACGACAGAAGTTAGGGATCATACCCAGAAGGGAGGTGTTGGAGCAGGGACCGGGCAATTCCAGGGTGGGAATTTATCAGGTGGGTGTGTGCTGTACTCACCTGCTCCCAAGAGACAAAGGGCCATATAGCAGAGGACCCAGCTGCCCGCGGCAGGACAAGATCTCTCTGAAGCTCCAGACACAGGCTCTGAGAGAAGCCAAGGGAAGGGGCTGAGATCTAGTTTCCCTCCTGAGCTCAATATGTAGAATTTCTCATTGCTACAAAGATCACCGACTGTCACAGCTGATTTTGCAGATGGTGAGACTAAGACTTGGAAAGATCAAATCACATACATACCTTCTTTTCTGCTTCTAGAAGCCCTTTGCTTGCACAGTGAGAAGAACCCACTCCTCTTTTCCTGGTCAGAGTCACACTTAGAATGCCATGTGCTTGTGAACAACTTAACATTAGAAGAGATTAAATGTTTAGTTGTTAAAAAAAAAAGAGTCAATTATTTTTATCCTCCATAATTACTATAAACAATTAGTATAATAGAGATGGTGTGTGTGTGTGTGTGTGTGTGTGTGTGTGTGTGTGTGTGTGTGTGTAGGGGGATATTCCTGTAATTTTAGCAATGGCAAAGTGTCCCAAGCTGCTCTCCTCTAGTGACAATGAATTAGAGAAGGGCTTTGGTTAATGGTGTGGACTTGAGTCCTGGATCTGCCATTTAGAGGCTTTGTACCTTCTCATCTGTAAAACTTGTGAACATTACATAAATAAAGCATTTGGAACAAGTCTTAATACATAGTTAACACTATATTTGTGTTTGCTATCATTACTTTCTGGACCTGGTGTTTTAATACACAAGAAGTTAGAAAGTTAGTACTATATCAAGGGAAATCGGACATTTACTGAAGAAGAATTGCATCAGCTATGTAAAGTATCATTTCCTAGCATTGAGTTGAAATTTGTGTGAGTAGAAATTCATTGCATAGCATAGGTTCTTCTCAAGAGGTTTAGGCAAGTGAAAATGGGATCACAGATTAAGTATTTATTAACAAATGCTGTTATTTTGATAGATACTTGGTGTTCTATATTTGAGGCCATCTGTAATAAAATCTACTTTCATAATCTAACTTTTGGTTGCAATCTAGCAATCTAGGGGCTTAGAAGCTATTGCTGTTCTTACCTGGATGAAAAGCAGGAGAGAAACGGGGTGGGGTGGGGTGGGGGGGGGAAGATTTAGAGTGTGAGTCTTTAAGAAATGGAGCAATGGGGTGAAACTCTGAAAAAAAGAATATTTGCTACATGGTGACCTTCAAAGTGTGGGTCTAGGCTTCAGGCCCTTAGTCATACCTGCAAAGCTGAAGATTTTACCCTCATGTGAGAGTTCTTCAGCTTGCTTCTACTATGGACCCCTTTGTCAGTTGGGAAATCCTAAGAACTCCTTCGCAGACTAATATTTTGTTTTATTTTATTTATTTATTTATTTTTTGAGTTGGAGTCTCACTCTGTTGCCCAGACTGGAGTGCAGTGGCTGCTCCTGGCCACTGTAGCCTCGACCTGCTGGGCTCCGGCTATCCTTCCGCCTCAGCCTTCCAAGTAGCTGGAATTACAGGCGCACATTACCACGCCTGGCTAATTTTTTGATTTATTGTAGAGATGAGGACTCGCTTGCCCAGGCGGGTCTTGAACCCGCGGGCTCAGGCAATCCACTCACCTCAGTCTCCCAATGTGCAGGATTACAGGCTGAGCCATGGAGCCCAGCTTCCTTTGTACCTTTCTTTCTTCCTTTAAAATTTCTTTACCTGTATAAAATTTTACAAATATGGAAATTTGTATAAATGCATAAATATTATCATATTATGCACTGTTTTTGGTGCCTTTTCCTCCTTTTTCTTTCTTTGCCTCTCTCCTTCCATACTACCCTCCTTCACCCACATCATGTATCTCACCCCAACCCTAAGAACATTGCACACACATATATATGAAGATATATATATATGTACATTCATATAACATATACATATACAAGTAAAAGTCTTTTCCTTTCTTTTCACTGTTAAGAAGCAATTTTTAAATAAGAATATTTTAAAATCCAAGCACAGATCTAGGACTACAGGACTTACTTTGATTACTTTTTTTTTTTTGAGTTGGAGTCTCACTCCATCGCCCAGACTAGAGGGCAGTGGCACGCTCCCCCAGCCACCACAGCCTCAACTAGCTGGGCTCCGGCGGTCCTTCCACCTCAGCCTTCCAAGTAGCTGGAACTACAGGCGCGCGCTACCACGCCCGGCTAATTTTTGATTTATTGTAGAGACGAGGTCTGGCCAAGATGCCCAGGTGGGTCTCAAACCTGTGGGCTCAGGCAATCTGTTTGCCTTGGCCTCCCAAAGTGCTGGGATTACAAGCTGAGCCAGCGAGCCCGGCCTACTTTGATTACTTCTGATTATTGTTTGCAAGAGGAAAAGTACATAATTAGTTCTTATTTCCCCTCAGAAGCCCATCTAAATTCTAATCAGGCAAACCAAAGTTTGACTTTTTATTATTTCCAGCATTTTTGGTTTAGATCAAATTATTATAAAGTCCATTTATTTGCTCTGTTTCATTTGGTCAAAGAGACAGCTTGTGTGATCAACATTTTGCATAAATTTTGTATGGACTTTTTCATTCCTTCTCTGTGTAACGTTTGCAAGTCTCTAATTGTCTTCCTTATCTATTTAAAGAGGTGGATTCTCACATTTTTACTATTAGATAAAATGGAAGAATATAGGCTGATTCACGTGCTATGTAACGTTACAATTGAACAAGACACAATACCCACAAATACCCGTAATACCCACCTTTGCACAAAGATAGTAAAAGTTAAGACTTGTATCTAAATAACTTAAGAATAAGTCGGGAAATAATCCTTTCTTTCTCTTCACCATTTCAGCAGCTGCCTTGTTGGTCTGCTACAACTTCTTTTCAATCCATGCACTGCAGCCAAGGTCATCTTTTTAAAACACATTTGGTCAAATTCCCTTGGTGAAGACCTTGCATACCTACCTCATACACTTAGAATACAATTTAAAATCCAAAGAATGGATTACAAATCTTTGCATAATCTGGCCTCTGCGTATGTCCTAAACTTCATCAGACACTGCTCTCTTCCTTCTTGAAACATCATGGTCCAGCTCTATGCCCTTCATTTTGTTCCCTGATGGGAGAAGTTCCATCCTAGCTCAGGGACCTTGCACATGCTCTTCCTGCTGTGCCCTCCTTCACGTTCCCTTTTCCTTAGTCTCATCTGACTAATTCCTCCCTCTTCTGCAAGTCTCAGCTGTGTCACTTTCCTGGTATTCCAGTCCTAAGGAGCTGCATCTCAATCTTTTTTTTTTTTTTTTTTTTTTGAGTTGGAGTCTCACTCTGTCGCCCAGACTGGAGTGCAGTGGCCGCTCCCGGCCACCGCAACCTCTACCTGCTGGGTTCCAGCGATCCTTCCGCCTCAGCCTTCCAAGTAGCTGGAACTACAGGCGCGCGCTACCACGCCCGGCTAATTTTTTGATTTATTGTAGAGATGAGGTCTTGCTTGCCCAGGCGGGTCTCGAACAACGCAGGCTCAGGCAATCCACTCACCTCAGCCTCCCAAAGGTGCGGGATTACAGGCTGAGCCACCGAGCCCGGCTTATAGAGACATTTCTAAAAGGGCATGAGTATGTCCTCATTTTTCACATCTATCTATCTATCTATCTATCTATCATCTATCATCAATCTATCTATGTATCTATCTATCTATCTATTTATTTTTGAGTCGGAGTCTTACTCTGTTGCCCAGGCTGGAGTGCAGTAGCATGCTCCCAGCTACCACAGCCTCGATCTCCTGGGCTCAGGTGATTCTCCCGCCTCAGCCTTCCAAGTAGCTGGAACCATAGGTGTACACCAGCACACCCGGCTGATTTTTTGATTTATGGTAGAGATGAGGTCTCGCCAAGTTGCCCAGGCCAGTCTTGAACCCTTGGGCTCAGGCAGTCTCTCACCTCCACCGCCCAGAGTGCTGGTATTACAGGTGTGAGCCATCATGCCCAGCTCTCACATACTTTACAAAAACAGAATTCTTCGCCTGAGCAAAACATTGAGCAAAACCCCTTTCACATTGAGCAAAACCTAGAGTTCAGATATGTTCACCTTCTTGATGTCTCTGTGCCTCCACCCTGCGTGTAGTTCAGAGTATCCTTTCCCTGTCATTAGACCATGGCCTGCATTGCCATGTCTTCCTCCATCTCCTTGACATTGTATCTACTCTTCCTTGTCATGGAAATACCTCTCCTTTTGGATTTGCTGGTTAACTCTCATTGGGTCTTCAAAATTCATCTCAGGTGGTGACCTTGATTGGATGCCTCTCCTGTGTGCTCCGCTGGTACCCTCCTTCGTCATGCCACCACTGTCCCCTACTGTCCCCTTGTCTCTCTGTAGCTAGCTGTGAACTTTTCCAGGGCACTGATGGTTTCTTATTCGTTTCCGTAACTGCAGTGAATGAAGTGTTCATCCTCATCATTCTGTTGGGGAAACATTTCTAATTTCAGTCATTGAGTACCAAATTTGTGTATTTGTCAGATCCATGCTTTTCCTGTTCTCCAGCCACGGAATATTTCACAGCTCCTAACACTGGGGGAGAGAGGAGACCCCGTGGGCCCTGCACAGTGAATACTGACGCTCCTCTGGATTTCTGAAGAATTATGTGTTTGCTTTTTTATAAACCTTATCATTCTGCATTTTACTTGCTGACTGGTAGTGTAGGTAAGCACGTTGTTTTTTTTTTAGTTTTTAATCTTCGGAGGAGCCCTGTGTAATTTACAGAATTAACTTGAATGGAACCAAATCTCATTTGGCTTAATTGCTTTAGAATGATGAATAATTCGAAGCAAGTGCTTTGCTTTGGAGAACTGTGGGAAGCTGGAATCATTCAGCTGGTATTGCCCCAAATGGAGAAAACCTTAGAATGCATGTTGGAGGTAGAATCCCAACATGTTCTCATTGGCAAATTGACCAATACAAATGTTTGCTAACTGGAATCTGGCTTTCTCAATGAGCTTTATCTGTGGGAGGTGAATATAGTTTATGGAGGAAGGCAGTAGAGGGAATTTAGAGGCTACTTTTGGGTTTCTTCACTAGTGATTCTTGTATTCTCTCCAGAGCTACAGATATCCAGGTAGTTAGCTTTCTAGTAGTTTCTTCCTTATGGTTTTTCTTCTCTCATTTGCCTTGGTGCACAGCCTTATTTTGTGTATCATATGCTTTTCCCAATAACAACCCAATGATTTACACAGTTCCTTGAAGAGTATGTTTTCAGTTCAAAATTTTCTGAATGTGATCTTTGAAAATGGTAATTTTCAGCATTAATTAAAATTTCAGTGATCAACTTTTCATCATTATTTAACTTTGGTACTTAGATTTTCTTATCACAGACTGTTGATATACAACTTGGGTACAGTTTTTAACAGGGCTGTCTGTTTTTGTTAAAATGATATTTTTTGGTTAGAACTGTATTTTTTGTAGGAACCATTCCTCCCAGGAACACATTTCTACCTAAAATAATTAGGAATTCTTAAGTAATTGTTACTGTGACTTAAATAGTTAAATGGTTTAAAAAAATAATTCCACATATGAAAGATATACACACAGTCTGTTTAGTTCTGTTTATGTTTTCACTTTGAGAGAAAGAATAGCAAAATATATATTCTGCTCTGTTCTGAGGGCTTTGGTCTAAACCCATGTTTCTCAAGATTCTTTCTTAGCAGTAAAAATGTTTCTGATTCTAAGTTGAGGTAGCTCTGTTTCTTGTCCCTAGGATGACATCTAGGAAGGTCTTGAGTTTTGCAATATTTTCATGTAGCCATTTCACAGAATACATTAGAGAATTTGTTCTTACTAGTTCTAAGGGATATCAATATTTTAAAAATAAACCATACAGTTCTTAGTTCCAAGAAAAGCATATAAGGCCCTTTTGAATTTTCCTTGAATAAATCTAAATTTCTTGGAGTGAGATTAAGAAACAGCTTTTGAGTATGATCATGATAATGTTCAAATCTATTTTACATTCAAACAGGGCAGCCCTAAGACCAGTGATAGTGCTCTCATATTTTGATTAGATCACTATTGTGAGCCAGGCTTCTGCTAAGGGCCAAAGAAGACAATATAACTGATGCACTTCTCTTACTTAGGATTGTAGGAACTGTGCTTTACTTATAAAGACAGATAATGTGCTCTTCTTCCTCAGTTTTCATGTTATGAGATTCAATTTTTTATGTTTCAATTAAATTTACAGAATTTGCAAATGCAGTTGCTGGAAGTGGGTAGATGAGCCTTAACTTTTTTTCCCTTTTTAATCACAGTACAAGAGGGGACCTCAGGAAAACCGGAATTTATTTATAAAAAGTTTTGTATTTATTCTTACATGTTTAAACTTTAGTCACTTTCAAAATACTCTGTTTGATGCGATGTGCCTATCGAGACAATTTTTGAATTTGTCAATTTTTATACCTTTTAGGAATTCTGCTGTTTTTGTTTCACCTCTTCCACATGGGCAAAATGTTTCCCTCTGAGGACTTTTTTCGTTTGAGGGAAACAAAAAAGGTCACTTGGGATGATATCAGGTGAATAGGGAGGGTGGGGCACAGGGGGTCATGCTGATTTTGGTCATAAACTGCTGAACACTCAGTGTGGGGGTCCCCGCTTGTGTATGAAAGTGAACTAATGAATGTGAGCGGACTGTGAGGACATTTGTATCCAGAATTTGAAATGAGTGGATCTTTTTTTTCTGACTTGATTTTTCTTTCTTTCTTTCTTTTTTTTTTTTAATTATTATTTATTTATTTTTTAAATGATAGAGATGTGGGGTACAGTTCAGGGTTAGGTATACAAACATTGATTATGCAGGTACTCTTGTTGATGAGGTATGCCCCTTCCTCCCGACAGTTTCTCATTATTGCCAAACACTTTCTTATAGTATTTTAAAGAGCAATGGGTCTAAGGTATAGCTTTTGCTGATACAGGTAGAGGAGGACCAAATAGTTTCTGGGAAAAGGTTATCTTTTTTTTTTTTTTTTTTTGAGTCGAAGTCTCAGTCTGTCGATCAGGCTGGAGTACAGTGGCACACTCACAGCCATCCCAGTGTCGACCTGCTGGGCTCCTGCGATCCTTCTGCCTCAGACTTCCAGGTAGCTGGAACTACAGGCGCACGCTCCCACACCTGGCTAATTTTTTATTTGTTGTAGACACGAGGTCTTGCCATGTTTCCCGGGCTGGTCTCAAACCGGTGGGCTCAGGCAATCCACTTGCCTCAGCTTCCCAAAGTGCAGAGATTATAGGCTGAGCCACTGAGCCCAGCCAAAGGTTATCTTTTATAATGAAAAACTATCACCACACCGCCGCCAGCAAAATGGAATCTCTGACAGCTCCAGCAAATATGATTTTTATAAAAAAACAAGACACAAATAAGACAACCCCCCAAACTAAACAATCCAGGAAGAAACTGTTTTACAATATACTTTAAGCCTCAACATATTAAGAGGTTTTTAATATAGTCATGCTTCTCATTATTTTACTGTACACTTCTTTTACACACGCATATTCTATTTATTGTGGGAATATATTGCTTAGCATTGGAGTATGTTTTAGTTACCTGTTGCTGCTGTAACAAATTATCACAAACTTAGCGAAAGGACATAAAATGAAGTTCATATACCAAAGAGTAGCCATTTTCACGTTGCTTAGTTCTGTCATTTTTTTAGCAGTTCACTTTAATTTACCCTCTAATCATTAGCCAAGGACAGAACCGGTTTCTCAGAGGTAGCGATTGATCATTACTTTGCAACCCCTCCCCAGCTTGTTTTGTAATCAAGTTAACCCCATCAGCCCTTCCAGACCTTCATGACACAGACAGACCCCATCACCATGGCAGCAATCATGTGACTAACCCACCCATCTGCCTGCCATCTATCACCTGATGGCAGTACCTGTTCTTACCTGTCCCCTTCATGATGACATGGAGCAGATCACCACCCAATCATCTTAACAGCCTGCACCCATCAAAGGAAAGGTTTAAAAAGATTCAACTTCGAGCAGCCATTAGCCATTGCTTTGCCAAGCTCTGGTCTGACCACGTGGCTCCTTAAACTATGGCTGCCATGTTTCCTAGCTTTGGCTGCCTCCTCTACCTTGGGGAGGTGAATCTCCTCTCTCTCTCTTTCTCTAATTTACTTTCTAAATAAACCATATTTTCCAGCCTAACTTCTGTGTAATTCTTTGCATCTTTTGTGTGGCATTGGATCACAGACCCTGTTGGGTCTGACCTCCTGACCCAACATTTTGGAGACCCCTACTGGGATTTTTAACCTAACGCTTAGTGGCTGAAGACAACCCAGATTTAATATTCTGTAGCTCTGAAGGCCAAAACATTGAAATCAGTTTTTCTGGGCTAGAGTCAGGATGTTGGCAGGATGAGTTCTTCTTCGAGGCTCCAAGGGAAAAATCCATTTCCTTGCCCTCCTCACCTTCTAATGGTCACCTGTATTCTTTGCCTTGTGCCCTTCCTCCATCTTCAAAGCACATTAATCTGTTTCCATCCTCATGTTGCCTTGCCCTGTTCTGTGGTCAAATCTCACTCTGCCTTGTGACAGAGATAATTGTGATTACATTTAGGTCTCACACAGGTAATTCCCCTCTCCCAAGATCTTTCTTTAATCATGTTTGCAAAATCCTTTTTGCCATCATAAGGTAATATTCATAGGTTCTAGGGATTAGGATGTGGATATCTTTGGAGGCCATTATTCAGCCCACTACAGGGTACTTCTGCAAGATCCTCCCAGCATAGTCCCTGTGGTGCTCCTTAAGTCCTACTTCATAACTATTTGCTTCCTTCAAATCACTTGAAGTCTGACATGTCTCTATGTACTCTTTTGAGTTCTTTGCCTCTCTGCCAGGCAGAGGACTTCTGCCAGTTTCTCTGTAACTGCTACACAGCTCACTGAATCATAGACTCTTCAGCTACTCCACTAAGGTGACTTTTGCCTTGAACTCCTGAACATTATGTCTTAGTGCCCACTCTGGCACTTTTGTGGCATTTCAGTGCTATGATTTGCATGCCTTTTGTTAGCTGTTATGATGAGTAAACATTGTTACCAGCACATGAAACTGTGTCAGATAAAGTAAAGATCCAATTATCCTGTGCTCCTGCAGTGGAGGAACACAGGGGTGTGGGCGCCAGGAATGCCCCATACAGTGTGCTGTGCTAGCTGTTGTTGCCTGGGTAGGCGTGAGCCCTCACTGTGCTCTGCTGATTGGCCATGAGAAAAACGTGGATTAGTTGTAGTGGTAAGAATTTAATAGATTTATATATTCTTATTTCCCCTTTACCAAACTCCCAAATCTGTGGCATGGAATTAAAGCTGCCTCCATGGTATATTGCTAGTTGTTTTTACATCAGTGACGGTTGACTGTCAGTGATGATCGTGTGATTTTCAGCAGACCACTTCAGTTCTCTGAGGCTCAGTTTCCTTATTTGTAAAATGAGGAAGAGGTTGGCTATAATTCTTTGTGAAAATATTTAATTTTGTGTTTTAATATCCATGTGTCATCTAAAATCTACAAGCACAATCTATGTCATTTGAGTACTTGAAAAGTATTTATAATGGAAAACGTTAAACATACACAAAAGGAATATAGACTCCCACATACCTATCGCCTAGAGCCAATAGTTAGCTAGTTTACTACATTTGATACTCCTTTGTTCTGCTGAAATGTATTTTTAAAATTTTTACTTGACACATAATAAATCACATATTTATGGGGCACAGTGTGACATTTTGATACAGATATACAATGTATGATGATGATTCTGCCAAAAGTATAAAGCAAATCTCAGGCATCATGTTGTTTTTGTCTTTACATGCTTGGATGTGCAACTTTAAAAGTTTGAACATTTCCTTACTAGTCAGAATGTCATTACCACATCTAAAAAAACAAAACAAAACAATTTCTCAGTGTAATATAACACACAGTCAATATTCAGATTTCTCAGATTGTCTCAAAATTTTTAAAAATACATTTGGCTCCAAATAAGCACCCCAATAAAGCCCATAACTTGCATTTGAGTTTTACCCATCCTAAGTTTCTCTTAATCTTTTGTAGTCCTCTTCTCTAGCTGGTAGCATGGTTAAGGAATCTGGTTGCTTGTCTTGTAGACTGTCCCACATTCTGGATTTGTTTTGCTTGCTCAATGATGCCATTAACTTGTTTCTCTACCTACCACAATTCTTTCAAATTGAGTATTAGATCCGAAGGCATGGACAGATTAATATTAAACTCTTTTGCTAAGATACATCATAGGTGGTACAATGTACATCCTTCTGCATCACATCAGAGATCAGCCATGGCTGGTTGCCCCACCTTAAGCGATGCTGAGATAGACCAGTGGGATTAGGTGATGGCAGTCTTATACCTTCAATGTAAAGTTTCCCATGAACTTTTCATCATTCCTGTCATTTACTAATCTTTGCCTAAAGCAATTATTTTATTAGGACTTATGAAATGATAGTTTAAAAATTGTCATTAATTCTTCCATATTTTTTGACTGGGATTCTTTTGTGAAGAGCCTTCTCATGAACTAAGGTATTTGATAACCTGAAGTCTAATTCCTTTGAGGAAGACAGGAGAAATATAGTTAATTCCTTCCCTTTGATTACCAGTTTTCAAGGTAAGTAGTTGGTACACCAGTCATTCCTAATAATGACTAAATGATTTTTGGGGGTGAGCAGGGCAGCAGGTTTTCTAGTTTGCTTTCAGTCTCATTCTGAATTACTGGGTCTTTATATATTAAATTTTTTTTTTTTTGAGTTAGAGTCTTACTTTTTCCCCCAGGCTGGAGTGCAGTGGCACACTCACGGCTACCGCAGCCTCGACCTCCTGGGCTCAGGCAATCCTTTCACCTCAGTCTTCCAAGTAGCTGAAACCATAGCCGTGCGCCACCACGCCCAGCTAATTTTTTTGATTTATTGTAGAGATGAGATCTCACCATGTTGCCCAGGCTGGTCTTGAATCCGTGGACTTAGGCAGTTCTCTTGCCTCCGCCTCCCAAAGTGTTGAGATGACAAGCATGAGTCACCACGCCCGGCTCAGTGTATTTTCATCAATGTAGTCATTACTCTTTCTCATGTTCAAATTGCCCTATATTTGGCCAATAGCAGCCTATTTATCGGGGTAAAAAAATAGAATTTTTTACATTGGGTTTTTAAAATGGTGGTAAGGCTTATACAATGTCAAATTT
This sequence comes from Tarsius wallacei, assembly GCA_963574415.1. Classification (NCBI taxonomy): domain Eukaryota; kingdom Metazoa; phylum Chordata; class Mammalia; order Primates; family Tarsiidae; genus Tarsius; species Tarsius wallacei. Next base: position 6,119 of record CAUYQG010090479.1, on the reverse strand, counting down.
ATCATTTAATCTACTTAAGTGCACAGTTCATGTTAAATATATACCCATATTGTTGTGCAGCCATCAACACCATTTATCTGCAGAATTTTTTTTTTTTTTTGAGTCAGATCTCACTCTGTCATGCAGGCTGGAGTGCAGTGGCATGATGATGGCTCCCTGCAGCCTTAACCTCTGATGCTCAGATGATCCTTCTACCTCGGCCTCCTGAGTAGCTGGGACTCCTTAGTAGCTGGGACTACAGACATGTGCCACCACACCTGGCTAATATTTTTTCAAAAATTATTTTTGTAGAGGTGAGGTCTTGCTATGCTGCCTAGGCTGGTTTCAAACTCCTGGGATCAAGCCATCTTCCTGGCTTGGCTTCTCTAGCAGCTGGGATTACAGGTGTGAACCACCCTACCCAGCCAGAACTCTTTGTTTTCCCTGATGTGAACTCTTACCCATTATCCAGTAACTCCTTATGTCCCCTCCCCTAGTCCTTAGAAACCTCACTCTGCTTCCTGTCTCTATGATTTGACTGCACTAGATACCTCATATAAGTAGAATCATAACATATTTGTGTTCTTGTGACTGGTTTGTTTCATTTAGCGTAATGCCTTTAAGGTTTATCTATGTTGTAGCAAATGCGAGGATTTTCTTTCCTATTTAAGTCTGAATAATAATAGTCTGTTGTATATATATGCCACATTTTGTTTATCCATTTACACATTGATAAATATTTGAGTTGCTTCTATGTAAATAATGCTGCTATGAACATGGGTGTGCAAATTCAGTTTTTTTTTTTTTTGAGTTGGAATCTCACTCTGTTGCTCAGGCTGGAGTGCAGTGGCATGCTCATGGCCACCCTAGCGTTGACCTGCTGGGCACCGGCTATCTTTCTGCCTCAGCCTTCCAAGTAGTCAGAACTACAGGTGCACGCCTGGCTAATTTTTGATTTATTGTAGAGACAAGGTCTCACCAAGTTGCCCAGGCGGGTCTCGAACCCATGGGCTCAGGCAATCCACTTGTCTGGCCCTCCCAAAGTACTGGGATTACAGGCTGAGCCACCGAGCCCGGCCCAAATTCAGTTTTTAAATGAAAGTATTATATATGATTTGTAGACCTTTTATAAGTATATAGCTTACTGGATTTTCACAGACTGACTCACCTATATCATCAGCGCAGAATATTACCAGCACCCTAGAATCCTTTCTGTTCCCTCCTCAGTCCTCACAGACACGTCTATCTTGCTTTTCAACATTATAGATTAGTTTTTCTTGTTTCTTTTTTAAACTTCATGTAAATGGAATCACATGTACGCTTCTGTGTCTGGCATTTTTCCTTCAATATTATGTTTTGAGGCTTATCCACATTATTCCTTGCAGCAATGTTTTGTTTATCTTATATCCTGCGCTTAAACTATTTTACTGCTTCTCAATTTTGGTATTACAGGTTATGCTGTACATTTATTTTGATGGATGTGCACAATTCTGTTGGGTATTGAATTAGGAGTGCCTTTGACCTGTGACTCTAGCTGTGTTATACAACATTTACCAGAGTTTTTCCAATTATTCTTAATTTATTTGCATTCTTCTATGTTATTTAATATTTAATAAGGCAAGAATTCTCAAGGAACATATGGTCCTAGCTGCCCCCACCTCCCGTCCTTGCCAGTTAGAATTCATAAAGAACCAGGATAAACATCTCACCATAGCATCAACCTTCCAAGAAGTTATGCAGGCACTATTTATAGATACTATCAATAAAATAAATCTGGTCACATATGTAACTCTTTACAGCTTCTTAAATTTTCTTAGTGTGTATTGTACCTGCATGATTAGAAATTCAAATGCCATAGATATTTTCAGTGGTGGTATGCTGAGAAGTTGGCAAAAACTGGCAGGTAGCCAGGAGATAATATTTCATTTTTGCTGATATGGCAAGATTTATGCTATGAAAGGCCTGTTGACTGCCCAGAGAATCAACTTTCTTTTTTTTTTTTTAAATTTAGAGTTTGTACTTTTTTGTCATAATATTGACTGGAGTGTAAAATTGATTATTAAGCTGACATTTATCTGTTAGTAACTTCACAGTTCTTTATGTGGTCAGACTTGATAGCGGTTGATACCTATGGGTATTTAGGCTTAAAATAGCTATGATATACATTTAAAAAAAATTTTTGTCTTCAAAACTGCAATGGAGTTTTGACAAATTCCAGTCACTTCTTACTAATAAGACTCTATGGGGAACCAGGGAGAAGACAGAAGTTACACCCATGGCTGTTCTCCAGACTGTGGCATCAAAGGCTGTGGAAACTTCTAAAAGTTGCAGAGTGACAAGTCCAGGAAGTCCAAAACACTACTGCTTTAGTCAATTTGGGTTGCTATAACAAAACCACAGACTGGGTATCTTATAAACAACAGGAATTTATTGCTCACAGTTCTTGAGGCTGGGAAGTCCAAGATGAAGACGTAGGCATATTGGATGTCTGATGAGGGCCTGTTTCTTGATTCACAGATGACGCCTTCTCACTGTGTTCTTACAAACTGGAAGGGCCAAAGAGTTCTCTTGTTTTGTAAGGTCACTGAATCCATTCATGAAGATGCTGTTCTCATGACTTTGTCACTTCCCAAATGGCCCACCTCCTAATACCATCACCTTTGGGGGTAGTATTTCAACATATGCATTGGTAGGGCAAAAACCATAGCAAGTACTCTGGGTCAGAAGACGATAAGGCCTCATACACACTGGGGTGGCTACTAACTGGGGTTAAGAAATTCCAGAACAAACAAAAAAAAAACCCAACACGCAGAAATATACTGTATGAGTCCATTTATAGAAAATTCTAAAAAATGCAAATTAATTGACAGTGATACAGAGCAGTGATACAGGGAAGGATGGAAGACAGACCTGACAAAGGGGCATGAAAACAGTTGGTGATGCTGGGAGTGTTCACTACCTTGACTGTGGTGGTGGCTTCCCAGGTGTATATACCTGAGAAAGCTCAACAAATTGTCTCCTGTGACATGTACTGGCTATTGTGTATCAATTACCTCTCAATAAAGCTGTTAAAAATGACAACGATGTAAAACTTTTTTTCTTAATATTCTTAAAAATTAAGTTGATAGTGATGGCTAGGAAATCACCATCTTTTAGGCTGTGTTGCAAGAACAAAAAGCTAAACTAATGTAGTTCATTTCTACAATATAACTTGTATAACTTTAGATATAGATATCCACGTAAAATTTTAAAAAGGGAGTCACAGCCTGAATCTCAGTGAACTCAGCGTAGTGCAATTTCTGTTAGATATACACTTTCAGTTTTTAACTTTGGTAAAATTTACCTCAAAAAGTCCTTGATCTTCCATTGCCTGGGTAAACTGAACTGCCTTCTTTATGCTGAAACATAAAGCAAGATATTAATTTCCACCCCATTGAGGGTTTTTTGGGGTAGAGATTTAAATATTTGATGGGACAGTTTGATGTGGGTTACACTTGAGGTGTGTGTGAGCTAGTGTGATCACCTAGCCTAGAGGAGAGAATGGTCAACTTTTTGGCTGAAGGATGATGTTATTTTCTCAAATACAGTTTTTACAGATCACATAAATAATCTAATTCATAGCCAGGCTCAGTGGCTATGAATCCCGCGCTTTGGGAGGCTGAGGGGAGTGGATTGCCTGAGCCCGTGGGTTCGAGACCCGCCTGGGCAACTTGGCGAGACCTCATGTCTAACATAAATCAAAAAATCAGCCGGGCATGGTTAGCGTGTGCCTGTAATTCCGGCTACTCGGTAGGATCGCCTGAGCCCAGCAGGTCGTGGCTGCTTGGAGCAGCCACTGCACTCCAGTCTGGGTGACAGAGTGAGACTACAACTCAAAAAAAAAAAAAAAAAATCTAATTCATACATTTTACAAATGCTGAACCTTTCTCAGAAGAGTTTAGCGTCTATTCCGTGGGTTATGTTTGTGAGGCAGATGGAAGGCTGGTTTACATAAAAAGCTGAGAAGACATGAGATAACTAGGTTAATGTTATCCTCTGTTAATTGGTGTGGTAGCAAGGAACAGCACTAATATTTTTAATTTCTCGTACTTTTAACACCTCCTTATTGTTTTTCACAGATCTTAAAATTCAAAACCATATATACAATGTCTTCCTCTTTGCAAATTCTTTTAAAATGTTACAGTGAATAATTTCACTTTAGAATGAAATACTGGGAGAACTTAAAAAAATCATTTTAAGTGTTAAGAGTGTTGACCACCATAATTTTCATTTAAGGCTTTCCTCCCCTGGGTGCCTTATCGACTTGGGAAGTACTCTAAGCTACTCTAAAGGGTGACTGGTTATGGAGTGGGGACTTGTTGCCAGGCAGGTTTGAGTAGAATGAACTTTTCCACCACCTTCTGGAACTTTATGGGCGTCCAGGTCTTATGTGTAGTTCTGGGATTTGGTTTTTTAGGCAAACATTCTTGCGGGTCGTTTCCAGCATCTTATCACCTAGGACCCTTTTACAACTTAGAGGGGGAAAACAGCCCTATTTCCCTTTCCCAGGTCCTGACCCTCTTGCGATGTGAGAAGTGCTGTGGGACAGGCAGAAGCAGTGTCCTGGGGTGTGTCTTGTCTGAGGAGAGTGTGCGGTGACGTTGAAAGACTGGAAGAAGAAGGATGTACAGGTCCCTACAGCCAGGCTGTAGGATAGAACAGTGAGGAGAGAGCAGGTGGACAGCAGGGAGCCATGCCTGATGTGCGAGGGACTTGTAGGAGCCACTGAGAGACTTCAAGCGGGAGAACTATATAATTGGGGTTTTGTTTTAGAATAATTCTGCAGAGAGCAGAGTAGATTGCTGTAGAGAGGGAGGAAGGGGGATTGCAGTAGAGGGGAAGCCAGTTTAAAAGTTGTGTGATGGTGTCTGTACAAAATACAGTGTTCATGAAAAGACTAAGAAGTTTTTTAATGCTGTTTATGTATCTGCCTACTATATGTACAGCACAATGTAAGATGTAAAGAGAAGAGAGTATAAATAAGTCTTTTGTCTGTTCTCAGGTAGCTTAAAATCTATAAGAGATGAGGTGTGTGTGTGTGTGTGTGTGTGTGTGTGTGTGTGTGTGTGAGGTCTGACATTTAGGTTCGTGATCTCATCCTAAAAAAAGTTCTCCATACCTTATTGCTGAGTGTCATCATGGTCACCTCCGAAGGACTCTCCTGGGAAAGCTAGGCACTGATGCCCAGCGCCTAGTCCACCCATCAAAGCAATTTTGGAACTCTTTTTCTAGAATGACCATCAGAGCTGTTGTCGTATGACCCTTGATGGCCTGAATGTCATCAAATGTCTTCCTTTCAATATTTCCTTTATCTCCGGCTAAAGAAAAAGGTCACTGGGGGCCAGATCAGGTGAGTAGGGAGGGTGTTCCAATATAGTTATCTGTACAGTGCTGCCAACGTAAGTGCAGGGTGGCAAGTTCACGAACTTAATTGTCAGGCCACAACAAATGGTGATGAGAGCTCTGATGACAATTCCAGAAGAGTTCCAAAATTGCTTTGATGGGTGGACTAGGCACCGGTATCGGTGCATAGCTTCCCAAAGGGAGTATTTAGAAGGCAACCGTAGTGATATTCAGCAGTGAGGAATATAGCACTTTTTCTAGGATGGTTCCTGAACCTTATTGTTGGACCTCGTATATATGTATACACACACACACACACACACACACACGCATGCACACACAAGGGGAAATATGCTCATCACCATAAAAGGTACAAACAAGATTCTGGGAAATCAGCAGGAGAAGGATCCCTTCTCACTGGAGGAGAGGGGAGTGTCTGTATTATTATTATTATTTTCCTAGCTCACTTTAATTTTTAAAGAAAGCATTCATTTGAAAAAAAATACATAATATTGTTTTGCATTAAAACATAAGAGGTGAATGAGTAGCTTCCTCATCAAATAAATAGTTTGGAGAGTTCAAACTAGTTGGGTGATTTTTTTCTAATTTAGAAATGGAAGCCGGGCTCGGTGGCTCAGTCTGTAATCCCGCGCCTTGGGAGGCTGAGGTGAGTGGATTGCCTGAGCCCGCGGGTTCGAGACCCGCCTGGGCAGGCGAAACCTCATCTCTACAATAAATCAAAAAAATTAGCCGGGCGT
>CAUYQG010090475.1:0-16808 GCA_963574415.1 Tarsius wallacei | reverse complement strand
CAGAAGTATAAAAGTGTTGCTTAAGGCCAGGTCTAGAGTGAGCAGGAGGGGTACCCAGGTCCCTTGTGGACTTTTCCTGGAGCCAACTGGGATATTTATGGACCGTGTTGGGCTATTTATTACATGTTGTGCATCATGTTCTATAAATATAATTTCTACAACATAAGGCATGTATACAGCATTATCTTTCTAAAATCTGAAAAAAATTGAGGCCGGGTATGGTGGCTCACACCTGTAATCCAAGCACTTTGGGAGGCCAAGCCAGGAGGATCACTTGAAGCCAAGAGCTAAAGACCAGCCTGAGCAACATAGTGAGACCCTGTCTCCACAAAAATTTTAAAAACTAGCCAGGTATGGTGGTGTGTGTCTTAACTACCTGGGAGGCTGAGGCAGGAGGATGCCTTGAGCCTAGGGGCTCAAGGCTATAATGAGTTATGATCACACCACTGCACTCCAGGCTGGGCGGGAGAGCAAGACCTTGTCTCTAAAATAAAAATGAAGAAAAAGTCTGAAAAAGCTTAATTTTAAAACACATCTGGCCAAAGAGTGTTCAGTGAGGACTTGTGTTAAAGTTGTGGGTTTGGGTCTGGAGCCCTTGCATGCCACCTTTGCCCGTTGCCAGCCCGTGACAGAGTACACAGCACACGGTAGGTTTGTACTGGTGTCTGGTGCATGGTGACCAACTGAGCGACTCAGTTTCTAGAAATTAGGTAGTGTGGTGTGCGGGAGAAGAGTCTTGGCGTTGGCGTTGGACTGAGAGCTTTGACCAAAGGAGTGTGAGTGCTCCTCTTCCCTTGGGAACTGCTGGATTTGAAGGGATTTTGCAGCAAATTTAACAGTGACTGAGGTCGGTGTCCAAGAGGTCCAACCCCAGGGAATGAGAAGGTTCCAGAAGGTCCCTTTAGTCAAGAAGCTCACGGGAGATCACAGTGTGGAAACCAGACATGGAATTCAGCTCCAGGAAGAGGTGAGCAAATCAACTCCAGATTTAGCAAATAACAATACAGGATAGTTCATCTGCATTTCAGATCAATGAGAAATTATTTTTAGTATAATTAATTAACATCAAAAGTATGCCTAAAGTACGGGGACACACTTACAACAACAACAACACATTTCTATTTTATTTGAAATTCAAATTTAACTTGTGTCCTGTGTTTTGTATTTTTATTTCATTTATTTATTTATTTATTTTTTTGAGTTGGAGTCTCACTCCGTCGCCCAGACTGGAGGGCAGTGGCGGCTCCCGGCCACCGCAGCCTCGACCCGCTGGGCTCCGGCGATCCTTCCGCCACAGCCTTCCGAGTAGCTGGAACTACAGGCGCGCGCTACCACGCCCGGCTGATTTTTTGATTTATTGTAGAGATGAGGTCTCGCTTGCCCAGGCGGGTCTTGAACCCACGGACTCAGGCAATCCACTCACCTCAGCCTCCCAAAGGCGCGGGATTGCAGGCTGAGCCACCGAGCCCGGCTTGTTTTCATCTTCTTAACAAAGCCTTCTCAAAGCAAAAGTTTTAAATTTTGATGCAGTCCAATTATCAATTTTTTATTTTTCTGATTGCACTTTTGGTGTCAAGTGTAAGACAACTTTGCACAGACATAGGTTCTGAAGACTTTCTTCTATGCTTTCTTATAAAAGTATTATAATATTTCTTATTTCATTTTTGAAAGCACAATTTTCATTTTTCATTTCAATTGCCTTATGGAATACAAATGACCTTTGTATGCCTTGTATAGTAGTAAAGAAGTTTGGACCTTCTGTGTACCCCCATATGTGTACACTGCACCCAACAGGCAATTCCTCATCCTTCCCCCACCTCAAGTATCCAAAGTCCACCACACCATCCCACAAGTCTTTGCAGTTCCTTAGTTTAGCTTCCACTTACAAGTGAGCACATACAGCAGCTGATCCTCCATTCCTTTATTAACCCACCCTGGACAATGGTCTACAATGCCATACAAGTTTCTGCAGAAGACATGATTTCATTCTTTTTATGGTTGACTAGTATTCCATGGCATAAATATACCATATTTTCATTATCCACTGATCCATTGGTGGGCATTTCAGTTGATTCCACATCTTTGCAATTATAAATTGTGCTGCCATAAACATACAAGTGCAAGGTGTGTTTATTTGTACAATGACATCTTTTCCTTTGGTGCCAAGAAGTGGGATTGCTGGATCAAATAGTAGATCAACTTTTAATTCTTTGAGAACTCTTCATACCAATTTCCATGTAGGCTCTACTAACTTACAACCCCATTAACAGTGCATAAGCATTTCCTTTTTACCACATCTGCACAAACATGTTTTTTTTTTTTTAATTTTTTAATAATAGCCATTCTAACTGGTATGAGGTAGGAACTGTTTGTAATTTTAATTTGCATTTCCCTCATGATTACTGATGTTGAGCATTTTTATATGTTTATTAACCATTTGTATATCTTCTTTTGGGCGATAACTGTTCATGTCATTTGCCCAGTTTTAATGGGGTTATTTGCTTTTTTCTTGCTGATTTGTTTGAGTTTTCCGTACATTCTGAATGTTAGCCCTTTGTCAGTTATATGGTTTGTAAATATTTTCTCCAATTCTGTAGGTTGTCATTTATTCTGCTGATTATTTCTTTTGAAGTGCAGAGCTTCTTAGGTTAAGCCCCATTTTTTTTTTTTATTTTGTTGCATTTGCTTCTGAGGTCTTAACCATAAATTATTTGCCTAAGCTAATGTCCATAATGTTTTTATTGTTTCAGGTCTGATATTTAGGTCTTTAATCTAGAGTTAATTTTTGTATATGGGGAAAGATGGGGATCAAGTTTCATGTTTCTGCATGTAGCTATCCAATTTTCCCAACACTACCTATTGAATAGGGTATCCTTTGCCCTGTGTATGTTTTTATCTATTTTGTCAAAGATCAGTTGACTACAGGTATTTGGGTTTATATTTGGATTCTCTGTCCTGTTCCATTGGCCCATGTGTCTGCTCTTATACCAGTATCATGCTATTTGGTTTCTATACTCTGTAGTATAGCTTGAAGTCAGGTAATGTGATGCCTTCAGATTTGTTCTTTTGGCTTAGGATTGCTTTGGCTATCCTGGCTCTTTTTGGTTCTATATGCATTTTAGGATTGTTTTTCCTAATTCTTTGAAAAATGATATTGGTGCTTTGATACAAATTGCATTGAATCTGTAGATTATTTGGGGTATAAGGTCATTTTATCAGTGTTGATTTTTCTAGCCCATGAGCATGGGAAGTTTTTCCATTTGTTTGGGTCCTCTACAATTTTGTTCATCAGTGTTTTGAAGTTCTCCATGTAGAGATCTTTCATCTCATTAGCTAAATATATTTCTACATATTTTAGTTTTTTTGTCAGCTATAGTAAATTGAATTGAGGTCTTGATTTGATTATCAGTTTGTTCACTATTGGTGTATAGTAGTGCTACTGATTTGTGTGTGTTAATTTTGTATCCTGATACTTTGCTAAATTTATTTATCAAGTCCAGGAGTCTTCCAAAGGAGCATTTAGGATTTTAGAGGTACGAAATCATATTGTTGATACATAGGGACTGTTTGATTTCTTTTCCAATTAGGATACACTTCAATTTTTTCTCTTACCTAAATGTCTGACCAGGACTTCCAGTATAACCAGGGAGAAATCCCCCCCCCAAAAAACAGAGTTTATTTATCTAAAATTGTGCATTTTTTCTTGCATATTTAAACCAGTCATCTTCAAACTATTCTCCATTTGATGCAATACACCTATCAAGAAGCTTTTACCATTGCTCAACAGTTTTTGAACTTGTCAATTTTGATGCAGTTTAGTGCTTTTGCTATTTTTTGTTTCACCTCTTCCACATCAACCAAACGTTTTCTTATGAGAATTTTTTTCATCCAGGGAAACAAAAAAAAGTTTCTCAGGACAAGATAGGGTGAACAGGAAAATTAGGGCATAGAGATCAAGCCATTTTTTGTCAAAAACTGTTAAACACTCAACATGGTATCGTCAGGTGGGCTCGTAAACAACTGATCATGAAATAGGCAAATGCATTGAAAGAATCTCCAAACAAATAAACAAAAAAAATTAACCAAAGCCAAACACAGCCTCTCACAACAACACTAGCTGATACACAGGTGCCAATGGGTTCCTAGAACACTTACCTAGTAGGAGAATCCTGTACTATAAAGTGCCTGACCTCCAAAAATAATTCCAGTTTTTAGGGGGGGCTTTTTCTTCGTATGTGAATAAGAGTGGTAAAGTGAGAATCCTTTCCTCATTCCAGTTCATAGGGGGAATGTTTTTAACTTTTTCCCATTCAGGATGATGCTGGCTATAGGCTGGTAATATACGGCTTTTATTATTTTAAGGAATGTTTCCTCTATGCCTATTTTGCTGAGGGTCTTTATCATGAAGAGATGCTGAATTTTATAAATTGCTTTTTCTTCATTAAAATGATCATAAAATTTTTGTTTTTTAATTCTGTTTATGTGGTGGATCACATTTATTGACTTACATATGTTGAACCATCCTTGAATCCTTGTGATAAAACTCACTTGATTGTGGTGGATTATTTTATTTTATTTCTTTTTTGAAAACTCAGTTTGCTAGTATTTTGTTGAAGATTTTTTGTCAATGTTCATCAAGGATATTGGTCATTAGGTTTGTTGTTGTGTCTTTTTCCTGGCTTTGATATTAAGGTAATACCAGCTTCACAGAATGAGTTAGTATAATTCTCTCCTTTCCAATCTTATGGAATAGCTTTAGTAAAATTGGAACCAGTTATTTGAAAGTCTGGTCGAATTTGGTTGTGAGTCTGTCAGGTCTGGCTTTTTTTGTTGTTGGGAAACATTTAATTACTGTTTCAGTCTTGTTACTTGTTATTGGTCTCTCAAGATTCATATTTTTTTCTTAATTCAAGGTTGGGGAATTGTATGTTTCCAGAAATTTATCCATTTTCTTTAGATTGTCTAGTTTTTTTGCATAGAAGTGCTTATAATAACTTTGAATAATATTTGTATTTCTCTGGTTTCAGTTTTGATGCTTCCAGTTTCATTTCTGATTAAGTTACTTTGAATCTTATTTTTTTCTGAATCAAGTTAGTGGCTTCTCAATTTTGTTTAACTTTGCAAAGAACCAACTTTTTGATTCATTGGTATCTTTTATATAATTTTTGTTTAAAATCTGTTTAGTTGAGTTTTGTTATTTTTTTATTTCTATCTTTCTGCTGGCTTTTGGTTTAGTTTGTGTGTTTTTTAGTTCCTTGAGGTGTAATGTTAGCTTGACAATATGTGATCTTGCACCCTTTTTAATGTAGCACTTAAGCACTATGAATTTTCCTCTGAGTACAGCTTTGAATGTGTTCCCTAGGTTTTGATAACTTTTGTCATGGTTGTCATTCATTTCAAGGAATGCTTATATTTTCATCTTGAGTTCATTGTTGACCCAAAGATAATTGAGGAGAAGACTATTTAGTAATGTATTTATTTGGGTTTGCACTTTGTATTTAAATTATTATTGGGTTTGCACTTTATATTTAAATTATTATATTTTCTTGTTAAATTTATCATGTGATTATTGTATGATAATCTTCTTTGTCTTTGTTGTTAATTTAAACTCTGTTTTATCTAATATTAGAATGTGTAGTTCTTGTTTCTACTTGTATAGAGTAATTTTTTCCATCCCTTTAACTTGTGTCTACTAGAATCTTTGTATGTTAGGTGAATCTCTTAAAGGCAGCAGACATTTGGAAATTTTTTAAAATCCATTCTTCCAATCTATATCTTTTAAGTAGGGCATTGAGACCACTTACATTCAGGGTTAGTAATGATATATAAGATCCTGTTTCATTCATCATACTGATTATTACTTGGATGCCTTTTTTTTCTCTTTCTTCTATTGATGTTCTGCAAGTTCTGTGAGCTTTATAATTTCCGGCGTTTTTCTCTTGGTGTATTTTGACCTTTGTATTTAAAACTCCTTTGACTATTTATTGTAGAGCCAGTCTAGTAGTGACAAATTCTCTCAATGTTTGCCTGTCTGAGAAAGGCTTTATTTCTCCTTCATTCATGAAACTTAGGTCTACAAGATATATTAGGTGGATGCATAAGTTTATGGTATTTCTTTTTGGCATGGCAAAACTGTGATGTTTGGAGTTTCTTTATTATTTGTCATTGGTCATTTGTAGTAGCAGTGTTTTGCTGGTGAATACACCTTGCATTTTGCAGATTTGAAGAAAGTTAGTGCAATTTTTGGTCTAAAGAAGATGGAATGTCAAATGGAAAAAAAAGAACACTTTCAACATATTCTTCTGTTTGAATTTAACAGAGGAGTAAAGGCAGTGAAAGCAGTTTGAAACATTTGTGCCATGTATGAGGAGAACGTCCTTAGGAAATGCATGGGAAGAAAATGATTTTATCATTTCAAAGAGGCCCACTTTGAGTTGAGTGAATCTCCACGTTCAAGAAGACTAAACTTTGATGAAGACTGTCTAAACACTTTAATCCATGATGATGCATATCGGTCAACCCTGGAATTGGCAAATGTGATGAACTGTGACCAGTTAACCATCCTGCAACATTGGCATTCCAGGGACAAGTAAAAAAAAAAACACGACTATGAACTTATGCATTAACCCCATAAAATCCTTGACTGACTGTTATTCTGTTTAAGGGAATTGAAGCTCAGACCCTAATTCCTTCTGACTTGTAGCGTTTCTGCTTAGAATTCTGCTGTTAGTCTGATAGGTTTACCTGTTTAAGTTACTTGAGACTTTTGACTCGCTGCCCTTTGAATTCTTTTCTTCACATTAATGTTGCATAACCTGATGACTATAGGCCTTAGGGATGACTTTTTTGCAACAAAACTCCCAGGGGTTCTTTTGATTTCTTGTATCTGAATGTTTAAATTTCTGGCAAGGTCAGGAACATTTTCCTCTATTATGTCTTAAATAGGTTTTCCAAACCTGTAGTTTTCTCTTCTTCCTCAGGAACATCTGTGATTCTTAGGTTTGAATGTTTTATATACTCTCACATTTTCTGGACCCTTCGCTCTGTTCTCATTATTATTTTTTCTTTATTGTTGTTTGGGTTAATTAAAAAACCTTGTCTTCAAGTTCTGAGATTCTCTTTTCTACCTAGTCCAGTCTACTCTTAAAACTTCCACTGCTTTGTACTTACCTAGTGATTCTTTCATTTCCAGCAGTTAATATTGGCTTTTTAAGTAACCATTACTTTTAAGAATCTTTCCTGCATGCCCTAATTTTTTTTTTTTTTTTTTTAGCTTTATGTTGGCTTTCAACTTTCTCTCAGATCTCATTGAGCAACTTTGTAATCAACCTTTTGAATTCTATCTCTGGAATGTCAAAGATTTTATTTTGATTGTGATCCATCGCTGAAAAGTTACTGTGGTCTTTTGGGGTGATGTAAAATTCATTTTGTTTGTTTGTTTGTTTTTTTAATACTACCATGATTACTTTTCTGGTTCTTCTCATTTGCATAAATTATTTTTTCTTATTATTGTTAAATTTGTTTTTTATTTAATTTTGTCGTTATATTTTGTTTTGTTTCTTTCCCTTAGGGATGTGATTTTAATGTGTACACTTTATGCTTATCTAGTTTGGCTCTTGGTGTTTTCAGTTATATAGACTCTGAATGTGTTCCTTGGTTATAGAGAATCTTTGTGCCTTGGCTTTCTCAGATGCTGTTTGTGGTAGAAAGTATTGAATGTGTGTGTAGGTTCACTGTCTCTTGTGGGTTTAGAATGCTAGATATTTAATAAAGCTTATCTTGTTCCCCAGTGGCATGGTGTACTCTTTGTTCTTTCCAAGTACTTATCTCTGGGTTGCATCATTAACCCTTCCAGCATGAGGCGGTACTCATGGTTGAGAAGTAGTTGGAGCTGTAGCAGGTGATTATATGCAGTGCCCTACAGAGGGCTAAAACCTTGGCTCTGATGGAGGCAGTTGGGAAAGCTCCCAGTGAGATACATTAAAGTATTTGTTAATTTTCTTGTTGTTCTACAGGGTGTTTCTCTGTTGTGGTGCACTGTTGGAAGCCGGCCAAGGAGGCCTACTGAGCATTAGGAATCAGGGGGGCCGTTGACCCTGAGACCACTAGAGTGCATTAGGGAGCCGTGACCTCATTACCTTTCCCTTTGGCATTACAGCCTTCTGTTAGCTCAAGCATGAAAACTCCAGACAGGGACAAGCACAAGCTAACACTAGAAACTCGTTGTTCCCATTTCCCTTGACTGCGGTTTTGGCTTTTGTCTGGTACAAGCCAGGACCACATCAAAGAGCCCAGGAACTGAGAGCCCAGCATGACCTTTTGAATGAGCCACATTATATAAAACTTGTTTTCATTATTTTGTTTAAGTTCCATTGTCTGTATTAGGATAAAGCAAAGGAATAGACTGTTTATCAATAGGAAAGTTATCCATAGGTAAACTGAGTAGAATAAAATAAAATATAGATTACAATTTATAGAATGGTATAATATTTATAGAAATTGTATTACTACTTCTAAGGGACATTAGTCTAGCATAAGAATGGAAAGACAAGTTGGGTTTGTTCTTCACATGCTTGAGGAAATATCTGGTGGGTGGGGGACGCCCCCATGCACCTGGTTTTCCATTCATGTGGAAGACATCTGAGTCTGAATGTGCAAAATTTGGAGATAAAAACCCTCTGTACTTTTCAATAAATGGCTTCTGCTCAATCAGTTGAACAGTTGTCCATTCTCTTTCTTTCTCTTTATATCTATCCCTCCTACAGAATCAGCTTCTGCACTAGACAGGAGTCCAATCTCTTTGTTTCTCCAGAATAATCGCTGATGCCACCACACCTCCCAGGGACCCTCTAAATCTCTCCACAGGGGCTGGCCTCCCACGGTGCACTTTCCCCTTCCCTGAGAGTGGGAATCTTTTGAATTGACCACTGTGAGTCCTGCTGCTCTTCTGGGTCTAGCTGCCCTATGAGGCTGCCACAATTTGGTTAGTGCTGAAGGGTGTTTACAAGGGATGTAAAGATGTGAAGGGCTCAAGGATTGAATGCTAAGGAGAGTTGTTCACTGACATCTCTGGAAGACCCCTAGAAAAGCTCTCTGATACCTTGGACTATGGACTAGTCTGCGAGATGTGTGGTGACATGAGCTTTGTTCTTATCTCTTGGGATGTGGGGGCAATGTTAGGTAGAACTGCATTAAGCTAACCAATCTTCTGGTTTCCCAGTTTCAGATGCAGGCCCCTATTCTAATAAGGATGGCAAGGGTATTATGTAGACTCTGGAGGATTTCATTGGTTGTATGTAGCTTTAGTGTTGTGGCTTGCTCAGTTGCCAGCTATGATGTAGTGGACTGTGTACATGCATGGGCTCAAGGCCTCCTGAGTGACTGAGATGACTTGGGTAGGGATGCTAGCTGAGGTCTGGAAACCAGACCTTCCCAGAGCTATATTATTGTCTGGGATGAAATAGGCTGTACTCATTGACTTATGGCCAGGAGGTGGTGCTTGCAAAAGACAACCAACTCTGGTGGTAGCTGTGGTCTGTCTGTTTAGCCTTTGTTGCTCTAAGGAAGTACACAGATGACCTAGGCAATGGGTGAAGCTATGAGGACTTCCAAATTTTCCTGACCATAATGGGCTTTCAAGGGCCATGGAGGAAAAACTGGTCAAGGCGGGTTAGGTCAGAATGGTCCATGCTCCATCTCCCCACCTGTAAATGTGACTGGCTTCCTCAGTGGAAAATGGGACTGGAGAGAGGTAGCAGAGCAGTCTTTGTTATACAAAAGAGTTCATATGGGACCAAGGAGGTTTCTGAAGGAACAAATCTCTCCAAGCTCCCCAGCCCTTGACAGAGGCTGTCTGCACTCAAAGGTTTATTTAGCAGCATGGTCTCTCCTGTCAGCCAGGTCCCACTGGTCCACATTCCTGCTCCCTACCTGTGTACCAGTTGGCTGTCCCAGATGGGAGTCGGGAGAGGGGAGGGGTCTCCTGGCCATTGTGGCAGTGCTGAAGGAATGGCAGAGCCATTTATTGCACAGAAGTGTTCACTCAGGGAGAGAGAGATTGCCAGGATAACAGGTTCCCCTTTCTTGCCAGAGGCTATTCCCACTCAAATTCAAAGTGACAGAGTTTTTCACTGCAGCTTGACTCAGGCAGAAACTGCCAACAGCAGAAGAGTTTGTACTTGGAGCGAATGAAAGTGTCAGGGCTTCCTGTTCCATCCTTGCCTGGCAGCCTGCAGGGGTCAAGTTCTCAGGGGATGGCCCAGCCCGGAGTCCTTCACAGCTGAATGACTGCACAGCTCCACCTGGACTGCATCAGCAAGCAGCTGTGCAGTATCCAGGCCATTTCTCAAGTGGGACTGGAGTCCAGCAAGGGTTCTTCAAGACCATGGGGAGAGCTCTGAGTTCCTAATTTTCCCATACTCACTGTTTTTTTCCTTGTGTTCAGAGGACCATCTCTGTTTCCAACCAACTCAGGCCCAGGGTGGGGAAAGGAGGATTCTTGGTTCCAAAATAGGCTGTCCATTCTCACTTCACTTTGTTCTCTGTGGGTCTTACTGATCCTCTGTGGCTTTTGGGATATATCCTTCATCTCAACCTGTTCCAATTGCTGGAGGTCTCTCTCTTTCTTGGTTTGCTCTGTGATAGAGGCACAAATCTTGCCCCTCCTCCCAACAAAGCTTTTAGTGTTGGACGTGGAGATTCCAAACCCTTTCTTTTTTTCCCTGCAAGTTTTGTTCTTGAAAGAAGACCAGATGGACAGATGCCAATGAATTTCTTCTTCCTTCTATTATCTTGGAGTCAAATAAATAGACTTTCTCAATCAAATATTTTCCCCCATGATGTAGGGGCAGTGACAGTAGCAAGAAGAATGAGAGTGTAATATAGAGTAGGGGGCAATTCCAGTTCTTTAAAACCAAGGAAGTTGCTGGAATGTGGGATAGTAAATGCAAAAATTGGGAAAGACCCAGGCAGTTAAAGAAGAGTTGGTTGCCTTACATTGTGGAAAAAATGACCTCAGAACTAGAATGCTTGTTGTTTTCCAGATCCCAACACTTAAGATGACCACATGAGCCAGGAAGGGAAAGCAGAAAGTCTTCAGAAGCATCATACCCAAATATCTTTAAGGATAAATTATTAACATAAGTGGATAAAACTACATCAAAATATTCAGATTTTTTAAAATAAGAAAACTCTGTAAGCTCTTTTTAAAAAGTAGTTTATAATTATTGATAAATCACTTTTTTTCTTTACCACTGGATTAGAAAATCTAGTCCCAGATATCTTCAAAAAGCCTTTGCAAACAAAGTGAAGCATAATGGTCATAAGTAGATGCATGTGGTTCAGAGCAGACTTTGGAGCCAGACATGTAAAGTTTGAAGGGCAGCTGCAATACGTAGTACCTGTGGACATGGGAAGTTTCCTAACTATTCTGTGCCAAAGTTTCTTGAGTTTCATTAGTGCCTGTCTCAAAGCAATGCTGCAAGATTTTAAAGCATTGATCTATGCAAAGATTTTAGGACGATGCCTGGTTATTTACTTCCCCATAACTGTCACTCATTCACTTCACAAATATCTATAAATCTAAGTTCCAGGTATTGCTCTAGCCTCCCTAGAGACAGAGAAAAAAAATAAGATAAACCACAAATCACAAATATCTTTTACTCTGTCTCTCAAGGGTGTTGGTTAAATAATAAAATTTGACCAAGTTTCTCAGCCTACAATACTCATTACACACTGCCCAAAATTTCAACATAAGAAATAAGCTATTAATAAGATAAAGTGTTAATTTAGAAAGATATGTTTTACTAAAGGTTTGTGAAAAATGTACTTTGTGATAGGGAGTGGAAAGGACATAGTAGCAATACTTTGGCAGGATATTAAGCTATCACACTGGTGTCATGGATTTTGTAATCCCAAACTCAGGTGTCCATTTCAGGACTGAAGGATGCATTCCCATAGGCGCCTAGCTGTCAGGCTCCTGGGGTGTTGCCTGAGCTGAAGGAAGCTGTCCCAAAAAAGTGTTATGTTTCATTCCTATGACAGCTCTTTTCCCATGACTGATTAATATGGCTATATAAAAACCCAGCTTCATTGCCTCAAATAAGAATAGCTCTGAAGGGCAAAGGGTTATCTCAGCTTCAGAGTCCACAAAGGGTGATGCGGGTCTTATGGCAACTATACAAAGCCCAGCATATGTTTCTGTCCAATCTTTATTTCTTCTCTTCTCCTCAGATACATTCCTTTCAACAGCCAGAGGTTGTTGTGAGGGTCAAATAAGATGATTTTTGAAAAATGATTATTAAATGATGTTTTCTGCAAATCATAAGCATTCAGTCAATATTAACAATTAGTATTTTTACTATTGAAAAAACCACCTATTTATATAATAATCCATGTAGCATTCTTCTCTTAAGGTGATCCAGCTAGCATCAGAAAAATTCTACTATCAAGAAACATCCAGTATATAATGGGATATCCTGCTAAAATCTTTAGATAATACCTTAGGAAATGCTTTCTAACTCTAAATCTCTTTCTCTAACTAGCTTGTACCCATTTTATTTTATAATTACATAAACTAAACATAATTTTTAAACTTTTTCAGAATTTTTTCTTGAAGACGGACTTTTCCTATTACTTATAATTTATTCTATGTATCCCCAAAATAAATGATAGTTGCATTTTGCTTTTATTTTCTTTTGTTGGGAACTTCAAAAATAAACATGATTTAATCTTATTATTTCCTTTGTTTATTGCTAGCAGACTTAAAAAAAAAAAAAAAAGAATATCCTAAGGAAAACATAAGTCGCCCTCTTTACATTCTTCTTGTCCCCATTAGGCAAGTAGACAAAAATTGTTGAGTCAATATAGGTGGTTCCAGCAGAATGAAAAGATGTTCTTAAAGAGCTTACTCATAGAGAATGGATCTTCCAGTAGTTTAGTCGTGAAGAATTACTCTTTTATGAATTTGAATGTTAACTGAATGTGGGGCCCTCTGGGAAAATGAGAAAAAGTAGAGTAGCAGAGTAGCATATCTGTAAACAAACAGAACCTTCTGTTCTTCTTGTGATCACACCTTTTTTCAGGGGCAATTTCTCAAGATCACATTGATATGGATCATATGAAAAATTCTGTTGAACAAGATGCTCTAAATAGATAGGAACTGTTATTATTTTCATCCAAATAATACCAACTTACTCCTGCATGTGTTCATTATTACAGTGCTCCCACACTGGATGGAATAAGAAATCACAAGAGAAAAAAGGATGACCTGGCAATTACAATGGTACCTCACTTTTAATTTTGCTATTTTCTTATTTATGATAATATCTATCCCTTAAATCTTCACAAGTCTGATGCAAAACATTAATACAATGGTTTGTAGGACATCCTGTGAAAACAGTGCCTTTAAGGGACCTTTGGCTTGTAATTTACATTCCTCTTACATAAGCCTGCAGGGGACAATAGAACATACACAACACAACGCACACCTACTCATACGTTGTATATATGGAACCAAACAATGGCTGCTTTCTTGGCTGATCAGGTCCAGGATCAGATAATGAGTTGATACTGTGTTTGTCAGAGAAGAGTTGCTGTGGGATGTGGATTTTCCCCGTCTTCGCTGTGATAGCTGGCAGGTGCAGCCCTATTGTTTGATGTGCTAAATGGAATAACTTTATAGTGCAACAATCTACCTGAGACCAAAGGGAAATCAAATTGAAAACAAAGGATAATGAAGGAAAAACAATCATCACCGCTCATTATTTTTCATTTCCCTTTTTTTCTTTAAATGGCTGTTTTTACTGGCTCAAAGAGTGTGGCAGATGTTGTCTGTGTCTTTGTCACCGGAACTGACAGTTTGCCTAGAGAACAAGAGCACCGAGGCAGAAGTACAGAAAGGGTGATGCTTCGTAATTCAGAAACAATAAATACAACTTTTTACATACATTCCAAGTTGCATATCTTGTATACATTTCTGGAAATTAATAAGTGCCTTATTTATATTTTTTCAATTTGCCATTTCGTTTATGGAGCAAATCACATGCTTCCTGAATGTCGTGGTAGCATAGCCTGGTATAGCTCATACTTAGTGGTTAACACCAATCAAACAAATTCAAGAGATCCCTGATCACTAGCACATATAAAACAAATACTATCATAAGTCATATGGTCCTATTGCAGGCTGCCACCAAGCATTAAGAACACCAAACATAGATTCTTTGGTGAACTTGTTTCACTTCTATTTCTACTTTTTTATGAACTTAAACTTCTCCCACATTGTCACAAAAAAAGACCTACTAAAGTACCAATGGAAATAGAAGTGTTTTCTATGTAAATAATTGAAAATTTATGTGCTTCTTTATACACTTTTCTAAATGTTGTTGTTACATATATTTGCTGGAAATTTCAAGAAAACTCTAGATATTTTAGGACGAGTCTCTGAGTTTAACTAGAGAATTGGCTCCAAAAAAGAATGTGCTTCATAACATATTTCACAGTGCTAGATTTTAAGGCATGAATCGCTAGCTTTACGTTTCTTAAAATTCCTGTGGGGGCTAAGAAAGGTCATATGCAAATCCTTAAAATCTGAAAAAATAAAATAAAATGTTTAAAAAAATAAGACTCAAAAATATCTCTCTTAAAAGTGATTCAAGCAAGTATTTTTTATAGCTCCATCACAGGCAATTATAATAGCATTGTCAGGATATTCAAAATACTGTATTAAATTTTAAGGGAAATTCAATTTGTTGAATTGAAATTGAAAGGGGAAAAAATGCAATTTGTTTTGTGAAAAAGAAAAAACCTTACATCAAATCTACACCAACACCTATATCCCCTGTGAATAAAATAACTTGAAAACTCTTTCAAGTGTGTTCTTAGAAATGGCATGTATTGATCAAAGTGCAAGTGATAAAAAAAATCCCAGCCATATGAACTTGACTCTTTTTTTAAATGACATCATTGGCCTGCTAAACGAAAATTCACAGCTGGATCCAGGGTTCAAATGATGACATCTGGAGGAGTTATCGTTCCCTCTGGATCTGATATTTTATTTGTTCTTTATTTGCATTTTCAGGCATTCTATTGCAATGTGACTTACCCCCACACTCCAGTCCTGCATTCTCATAGTATGAGTGAGACAGACAAATAGTCTTATTCTTGAGTTTCAACAGTATTTGAATGAAGACTAGTCATCCCTGAATGGCCTTCCTGGAGTCATGTACATTAATATGCCACCCACTGTGGACAGGAATTGGGATTTGATTAACAGAGCCTGGAATTTTTTCCCAACTCTGGAGCTAGAGTTCAAGTTGGGTTTAAAAGAACTGTATAAACTGAGGATGGAAGAAGAGGATTCTTGAAGGAAAGTGAGAGTCCTCCTATCAGAAAAAGGAGAAATGGTTGCATATTTATCAAAAACAGTGGATTTATTTTAGTCTATCCTTGACAACTAATACAATGGAATGGAAATGCTTATTGGGCCTATTGTTAGTTTACTAGTTGACAGCTGTATGAGATTGAAAATGTTACATTAATTCAACTGACATATTTTTTTCAGAAACACAACTTCCTCTCCCATCTTCAATATCACCCCATCCCTGTAGGCTTCTGTCATTTCACACTTTCTTTTTCTTTTGCTTGGCAGTTGTGTGCTATCTAGACAGAACATTTCAAATTGGCATTCCTTGGCAATTCCCCAGATGAAAGACAGGTTTTGTTATGCTACAATTTAAAAATAAGTAGCTTAAATTTAATCCGGAAAGTATTCAATGATTCACTTATAATATTTTAGGCACTAGGTCCTAGGTTAAGCATTGCTTTAAAGATAAACATTATTAAGTCTTAGTTTCTAATTTAATAGCTCAAAATATAATGTGGATAAAAGCAAGAACAACTTATAAAATCCTGTAAAATAATAATACATAGGGTCAAATAACTATATTAACTTTACCTTATTTTTGTTCACAAAATATGCACAGGTTGAGCTTTCTGTATTCAGAAATTCAAAATTATTTTATTTTATTTTAAATATGTGGGATACAATTCAGGGTTAGGTACATAAATGGTCATCATACAGTAAAGTTTGGGCCTCCCATTGGTGCCCACTTCACCTGGTTTGAGATTGGGTACCTTTATTGATGTTATGTGCCCCCTCCTCTCTCCTGGCACTACTGCCAAACCCTTTCTTATAGTATTATGATAAATGTTCAGGATTCACTTATGAATGAATACATGTACAGATCTTTGTTCTGTGATAGATTACTGATTATTTTAGACTCTAAATCCATCCAAGTTGCTACAAAGTCCATAATTTTGTTTTTCTTTATGCCTGCATAATATTCCATTGTGTATATATACCACATTTTTTAAATCCAGTCCTCTTTCAATGTGCAGCACTGTTGGTTCCATGTTTTTGCTATTGTGAACAATGCTGTAATAAACATACATGTACAGGTATCTTTTTCATAGAGTAATTTGAGTTCCTCTGGATATATTCCCAGAAGGGGAATTTCTGGGTCATAGAGAAGGTTGATTTTCAGATCTTTTTGAAATCATCACACCATTTTCCACTGAGGTTGTACTAGTTCGCACTCCCACTGCAGTGTAGAAGCGTTCCCTTTTCCCCACATCCTCTCAAGCCTCCATTGTTTTTTGAGTTATTGATTTGGCCATCCTGACTGGAGTTAGGTGGTATCTCAGTGTGGTTTTAATTTGCATTTCTTTAATTACCAGTGAGGCTGAGCGTTTTTTTCATGTATCTGTTGACTGCTTGTATGCCTTCTTCTGAGAAGTATCTTTTCACATCT
>CAUYQG010090471.1:0-10024 GCA_963574415.1 Tarsius wallacei | reverse complement strand
AAGACCTAACATCTGGGATCTACAAGGAACTCAAATGTGCCAAAAAGAAACAAACAAACAGCCCCATTACAAACTAGGCAAAAGATATGAATAGACACTTCTCAAAAGAAAACATATGAGCAGCCAACAGATATGTGAAAAGATGTTCAGTCTCACTAATCATCAAAGAAATGCAAATTAAGCTGGGCTCGGTGGCTCAGCCTGTAATCCCGCGCCTTGGGAGGCTGAGGTGAGTGGATTGCCTGAGCCCGCGGGATCGAGACCCGCCTGGGAAACTTGGCGAGACCTCATCTCTACAATAAATCAAAAATTAGCCGGGTGTGGTAGCGCGCACCTGTAGTTCCAGCTACTTGGAAGGCTGAGGTGGAAGGATCGCCTGAGCCCAGCAGGTCGAGGCTGCGGTGACCGGGAGCGGCCACTGCACTCCAGTCTGGGTGACAGAGTGAGTCTCCAACTCAAAAAAAAAAAAAAAAAAAAGAAATGCAAGTTAAAATCACACTGAGATATCACCTAACTCCAGTCAGGATGGCCATCATCAATAACTCAAAAAACAGCAGATGTTGGAGAGGATTTAGGGAAAAGGAAACACCTCTACACTGTTGGTAGGAGTGTAAACTAGTACAACCTCTGTGGAAAACAGTGTGGCAATTCCTAAAAGATCTAAAAATTGACCTCCCATACAACCCTGCAATCCCCCCTACTGGGAATATACCCAGGGGAACTCAAATCACTCTATGAAAAAGATACCTGTGCATGCACATTTATTGCAGCATTGTCTACAATAGCAAAAACATGGAACCAACCATGCTGCCCATCAAAAGAGGACTGGATTAAAAAAAAATGTGGTACATATTCATGATGGAATATTATGTAGCCATAAAGAATGACAAAATTTTGAACTTTGCAGCAACTTGGGTGGATTTAGAGTCTATCATGCTCAGTGATCTATCACAGAAACAAAGAACCGAGTATCACATGTTCTCACTTATGAGAGGACCTTGAACAATTATCGTAATACTATAAGAAAGGGAGAAAGTGAGAAACTGCCAGGGGAGGGTGGGGGCGGGACTGGCAGTAGTGGGAAACTTACAGGGGGGGCACACGTCATTCACAAGGGTGCCTGCATAATGAACACTTGTATACCTAACCCTGAACTGTACCCCACATATTTAAAATAAAAAATCTAAAAAATAAAGTGTACTTAAGATGGTACAGTGTCACAATCTACTAGAACAAGAAACATTTAGCATATCAATATTTGCCAAGCTATACATTATTTTATTTACCCCTTAATATAAGCCAGCAAAATTCTTTTTATTGTTACCATTTTAAAAATGAAGAAATGGAGGCTCAGAGAAAACAGTCGGCTTTCCCAGTGAGGGCACTATTGGCTCTTGTAACTGAAGTTTGGATGTAGGGCCGCCCCGCCCCTTGGCTCAGAGGTTGCGTCGACAGGGCTCCATGATGGAGGTGCCTAGCATTTTCCCAGCTCTGCCCTGTTCGGTATGGTCATTGCACTCTCTGACCAGCTTCTCCCATTGCTGTGGCCATTCTGGGTTCCCTTTCTTATACCACATGGTTTAGAAGAAGAGGGAGTCCATGAACCAGCTCCCAGGTCCCTGACTAGACAGGCTATGTCACATGCCCAGCTTGGACTAGTTATTTAGACCAAGGAGAGGAGTGAATTTGATTAGCTTAACCCCCTCTGGAACTATCCAGCTTCTTTAAGAATGTTGCTAAGAATGGGGATCCCTTACTTCCCCAAAGAAGATCTGGGCACTACTAGGAAGAAAGAATGTGAACCGGATAGTAGAGAGGCGGCCGGTGACTATGTGGTTCAGTTCTTCATAATATTGCAGATGTCAAATGGCTTGTGTTGCCTAGCCCACGTTGGTGCTCAAGAAGTGACAGCTGTTGGTGGTGGTGCATCACTAGAACACTGCTTTTTAACACTCGCTAGCCATTGTATACAATTTTAAGAACTGAATAATATGTGTGACGAAAAGTCCAGAGAGTTTCAAAGAAACTCAGAACAAGTATGTACAATGAACACTGTCACACAGAGCAGTCTTTCTGAGAGGTGAAGTGAGCTTTCACAGGCTGCAGCCATGTTCAGTGTGTTGCTTCACCTCTGCAGCAGGGATCTTCTCCTGCTGTCCTCTCGACACTCCTATTTTGTCTGGGGAAACGTCTTCCCACACAGCCCTTTTGACACTGGTGAACCTGTGACTTGCTATGCTTCCCTTTTTTCCGCACCTCCTCTCCTCCAGGGACAGTTGTGCAAACCAGGTCTAGCCAACTAAGGTAGACCATCCCATTTATAGTGATTGGACCAAGAGATGGGCTGGCACCCAGGCAAGTCACAGTCCTCTTAGGAAATTCGTTATATGGACACTGGGACAGTCTCTCTTCCTAAAGGATCATCAGCTGCCGTGAGGTAGGCTGTGGCTGTTGGCAGCCATCTTTCCGTAGGGAGTCATGTGGAGAAAGCCTGTCTGCTGCAAGAGAGTATATGGGACAGAGCCCTCCAAGAGTTCTTAGAGGTAAAAAAAGAGTCCTGATAGTGTCCTTCAGCCCACAGATCCAGATATGTCTGAAATCATCTCTGCCCTTGGACCTTGAGGTTATATGAGCCCATAAATTCCTTTTTTGTATAAGCTTCTTTGAGTTTAGTTTCTATTACTTGCAACTGAAAAAGTGCAGACTAACGCAATCTCCAAAATCACTAGTTCAAGCATCCTTCTTTTTCCACAGTTTGCATTTCCAGCTTGTTTGTTCAGCTATGCCTTACTGGGTCACGCGGTTCACTGTCAACTCCTCCTCTGTCTCTATATCCAACAGTGCCCTTCCGCCTTCACTCTCCTCCCTCTGCAACTTGGATTTGTGGTTCATTGTTTCAAAAACTCCCTTGCCTCTGTTTGACAAAATTCAATCCATGAAGCCTAACCCCCTGCTTTCCTCATACCTGAACATGAGTAGTTAGACAACGTTAGAGAAAAATCATACAACGGGCAGATTGATTTTACTCCAAGGTCATGATTATACCAAACGAACCCTCTGCAAACAGCAATCCTGTTGCATTTCTCTGATCAGCTTTCTCTTCCATTCACCAATGATAACATCAAATCATTTTTATTATTCTCAAACCTTTCACCATTTTCATTCTCGCCCCATAACATCTCAATAGACGTCCTCTGCTTCACGGATGAAATGGAACCCATAACACTACCTGCAAATAGAACTCATTTTCTATGACTTCTCTCAAAAATAACGGTTATCTTTTCTGGTTAAGCTCCACTCATCGCCTGTATGAACTATATTGACAGCTTCTTTGCCCTCTGCTTTCTGTTGCGGTTTTGCTAATGCGAAGCCCAGCAGGGTATCTGAGAGAGGGAAGGGTATGTATAGGGGTACAGGAGTCCCCCCTTATCCGAGGGATGCCTCTCCAGACCCCCAGTGCAGGCAGTACTGAACCCTCCATATCGTCTGTGTTTTTTCTTATACATACGTACCTATAGTTAAGTTTAATTTACAGATTAGGCACAGTAAAAGATTAATAAAACTAATAATAAAACAGAACAATTATTACAGTTCTTGCACTTTTCACTACTCTTACTATTGGGGCTATCACTAAGTAAAATACGGATGACTTGAGCACAAGCACTGTCATACCCTGGTTGGAGATCTGATAACGAAAGGGTTCCTGAAAGACTAGCTGGCAGGGCATACACACAGCATGGGTGTACTGGACAAGGTGACTCACGTCTCCAGCCGGATGGCACTAGAGATTTCATCACACTACTCAAAACAGTGCACAATTTAGAAGATATGGATTATTTATTTCTGGAATTTTTCATTTTACATTTTTGGACTGCAGTTGACCACAGGTAACTGAGACCTCAGAAAGAGAAACCACGGATGCAGGGACTACTATATTTACTTCTATGACTTCTTCCCAGAAAAGTCTTCTTGGATTGGCTGTTGCTTTTGACCAAAGTCATTGTCATCTCAAGGCAGCCCTCTCCTTCTGGGTTCTGGGACTTGCTCCCTCCCCTCATTTTTTAATGGAAGGTCATTGTTTCATTGTTTCTTGTCCCTGGTACTCTAATCCCTTGTTTGTTCTCTATGTTGTAAGCAGTTCCTTTCTCAAATTATCCTAATGTAGAATTAGAATATTCCACATCATGTGGTGTTAGAATTCCACGTTAGAATTAGGATAGGTGGCTGGAGCATTGGTTCAAGCCTGTAATCCCAGCACTTTGGGAGGTCAAGGTGAGAAGATTGCCTGAGACCAGGGTTTGAGACCAGCCCTGCCAACTAGGCGAGACCTCGTCTCTACAATATATATATAAAAAATTAGCCAGGTGTGGTGGCATGTGACTATAGTTCCAGCTACTTGGAAGGCTGAGGAGGAAGGATTGCCTGAGCCCAGCAGGTCGAGGCTGTGGTGGCCGTGAGCGTGCCACTGCATTCCATCCTGGGCAACAGAGTGAGACTTCAACTCAAAAACATAAAAAGAATTAGGATAGGCATTTCATCTTTTTTTTTTCCTGCTGACTGTTGTATTCTCCCTCTCTCATAAATTCTTTTTTTTTTTTTTTGAGTTGGAGTCTCACTCTCGCCTAGACTGGAGTGCAGTGGCCGCTCCCGGCCACCGCAGCCTCGACCTGCTGGGCTCCGGTGATCCTTCCGCCTCAGCCTTCCAAGTAGCCGGAACTATAGGCTCGCACTACCTCGCCCGGCTAATTTTTGATTTATTGTAGAGATGAGGTCTCGCCAAGTTGCCCGGGCGGGTCTCGAACCTGCGGGCTCAGGCAATCCACTCACCTCAGTCTCCCAAGGTGCGGGATTACAGGCTGAGCCACCGAACCTGGCTTCCCATAAACTCTTTACATCAACATATAAACGTACTCAAATATCCTAGCTTCACAAATCCTTAATATTTTATTTTTACCTAATTTTTTCTAACCTACATTCATGATTACTTCCTAGATCTTGTCATCAATTGGAATTTTTCCATCTCTGAAATCTTAAATTATGATATCTGAACACAATGTTCTTATTAGTGCATGTTTTTAATTTCATCAAAGGCACTGAGTCCCTTGACCACTCTACCTCGCCCCAATTTCTCAGAATTGTTCTGATTTTCGTCTCCAGGCAGCTTAAAAACAAAGCTCCCTCCTTTCAATCTTCCTCTTGCTTAATACTGTCAATTCCATTCTTCCTCATTCTTCCACGTACTACCCTGGCAAAATCCCAGTCCTGGTCACCCCAACTATCCACCTTCTCTAACCATACCTAAGGCTGATAAAGAGACATAGACATTTGTACGTATTGGTGTCACTGTTCTTTTAACACTTCCAACCTCTCCTTCAATTTTTCTAGGTGTCCCTAGTCATCATCTTCTCCCCTTTCCTCAACAGAAAACAATTTCAAACCTTCTTGAACTGGAAGGGGGGGTTCTACATTTGCCATCTTACCTCACTTGCCTTTTTTCTCACTTTAAATCACTTCGATCTCTTTCAGCCTTGCACTGTTCACTGAAGTTGCTTTTGCCACAGTTAGCAATAAAATTTTAATTTCTCAAAATAATGAAATTTTCAGGCTTTGCTGTATTTTGCCTCTCAAAGGCATTTGACACTGTTGTCCATTTTCTTCTTGAAAATTTCTTCTGGTCTCGCCTTCTCTGACAAGATTTTCTCCTGACCTCACTTATCTCTTTTTCTTTTTTTTGGAGTCTCACTGGCACTCAGACTGGAGTGCAGTAGCACGCTCACGGCCACCACAGTCTTGACCTGCTGGGCTCCGGCAATCCTTCCTCCTCAGCCTTCCAAGTAGTTGGAACTACGGGTGTGCACTACCACGCCTGGCTAATTTTTGATTTATTGTAGAGACGAGGTCTTGCCAAGTTGCCTGGGCGGGTCTCGAACTCGCGGGTTCAGGCAATCCACTGGCCTCGGCCTCCCAAAGTGCTGGGATTACAGACTTAGCCATCAAGCCTGGCCCTCACTTTATCTCTTAAACGTTGGTATTTCCCAGGGTTCCATCCTCTTCCCTCTGCTTCCTTTATTCTCAATTAGCTTTTTTCTCATTTCATCTAGGTGTTCTTATCCACTGGTCACTAGCATGAACAACTTGTACACTTTCCCTAAGTCTAGGGACAAATTTTGCTCCTAAATTCTGTTTTTTTTGTTGTTGTTGTTTTTTTTGAGTTGGCATCTCATTCCGTTGCCCAGTCTGGAGTGCAGTGGCCGCTTCCGGCCACCGCAGCCTCGACCTGCTGGGCTCCGGCGATCCTTCCACCTCAGCCTTCCAAGTAGCTGGAACTACAGGCGCGCGCTACCACGCCCGGCTAATTTTTTGATTTATTGTAGAGATGAGGTCTCGTTTGCCCAGGCGGGTCTCGAACCCACGGGCTCAGGCAATCCACTCACCTCAGCCTCCCAAGGCACGGGATTACAGGCTGAGCCACCGAGCCCGGCTTGCTCCTAAATTCTAAGTCAATATATCTAATTTCTAATTTTCGACACTTCTGACCGCATGTCTGACCAATATCTACAACCCATATGTTCCAAATTAAATGATTAATATTAGTCACCCTATACTCTGCACAAGTCCTACTCTCTTACTGAATAGTACCTGTGATATTGTGAAGCACATATTTGGTCTTAAATCCCACTTCCTGGCATACATCTCCTTAAATCATTAGAAACTCTGCAGTTTCACCTTTTTGTACACTAATGATTGACTGATGGCTGGCAGTCCCTAGATACCTTCAGGATGGGGTTGGAAAGACCAAGGCATGATTAGAGGGTTGGGACTTTCAGCCCCATGCCTTGACCTTCAGGGAGGTGAGAGGGGTTGAAGGTTAGGTTGATCACCAATGGCCAGTGGTTTAATAAATCATGCCTAGGTAATGAAGCCTCCATAAAAACCCAAAAGGACAGGGTTCAGAGTGCTTCTGGAAGCCTCTTGCCTTATACCTCACCCTATATATCGCTTCATCTGTACCCTTTTTAACAGTCTTTATAATAAACAGGTCAGTGTAAGTAAGCGAAGTTCTGTGAACTGCTCCAGCAAATTAATTGAAACCAAAGAGGAGAGACCCCAGCCCAAAATCAGTCAGTCAGAAGTTCTTGAGGCCTGACTTGTGACTGGTGTCTGGGGAGAGAGTGATCCTGGAGACTGGACCCTCAAACCCATGGGATCTGACCCTAGCTCCAGGAAGTATCAAAACTAAATTGTAGGATACCCAGCTGCTGTCTGCTGCTTGTTGGTGGGGAAAAACTCACACACATTCAGTTATAGAAGTCTCTTCTGTGTTGATCATAATTGTTGGGGTTGAGAGCAGAGGAAGACACAGTTTGAGTTTTCTACTTTTACAGCAGCATTTTCCACTTTCCCAGTCACTGGAACCCCACTTTCTGAAACCACTTTTGACATCCAACACATCAATTGTTGCCCATTCATTGATCACCAAGCCCTCGTTGATTCCATTTTTTCCTCAATCGTTCTGAAACCTACTCATCCTCTCTATTTCTTCTGACTTCATTATTTCTTGCTTAGAATCTAACCAATCTCTATGACTCTAATCTACCCATCTCCCATGCTACCAATTCCAGTTCTAGAATTTTATGTTACTTCCCTTCTCAGGATCCTTCAGGAACTCCATTGTCTTGAGAGCAAAATCCAGACACATGATTACCCCAAATAGTGTACATTCCTTTGATGGCCAGGAACAAAAATTACCTTTTAGTTCCTCAAAAAGAAGAAAAGTTATCCTCAAGAAAAAGGAGGATAGTTTATTGGGAAGATATTGGAGAAGCTCATGAAATTGAAAGAGGAATTCAACAACCAAGTGTCAGGAAGAAACCGAACCAGGTCTGCCCTGAAGATTTTAGCAACAGAAATTTGAAGACCTTGACAAGGGCTGCTGCCCATGTAGTGCTGACTGTGCACTGTTTGTGGTGGCCCTTCTCTCTCAAGAATTGCCATTGGCCGGGCTCGGTGGCTCAGCCTGTCATTCCAGCACTTTGGGAGGCCAAGGCGAGTGGATTGCCTGAGCCCGCGGGTTTGAGACCAGCCCAGGCAACTTGGCGAGACTTTGTCTCTACACTAAATAAAAAATTAGCCGGGTGTGATAGCACGTGCCTGTAGTTCTGGCCACTTGGAAGGCTGAGGCGGAAGGATTGCTGGAGCCCAGCAGGTTAATGCTGGGGTGGCCATGAGTGTGCCACTGCACTCCAGCCTGGGCGACAGAGTGAGACTCCAACTCAAAAAAAAAAAAAGAATTGCCATTTATGTGATTCAACTTAAAGACTCTGTGTCCAGTTTCACAATTTCCAGGAATACTATTCTTACTGGCTCAGCTTGAATAAATCAGTTAATCTCTACATTCATGAAAGGAGCAAATAACACAGGTATAGCCATCAGAGACCCCTCCTTTATAGGGAGCATTTTCAGAGAACAGGAACTCTCCATGAGCTGACAGCTTCTCCAGGGGTATCCTATGCGCTCTGTCCTTCCTACTTCTCGATTTTCTTTCTCCGCCCTTCCCCAAGTTGTTTCTTACTTTCCAGCTGTGACATAAGTTATGGGCTGAATATGTGTGTCCTCCCCAGATTAATATGTTGAAGCCACAATGTGGCTAAACCACAGTGTGATTGTACTTTTAGGACATAATTATTAAATGAGATCATAAGGGTAAAGCCCTAATCTGTTAGGATCGGTGGCCTTATAAGAAGAGGAAGCGATCTCTGATCTCTCCCTCTCTCTCCCCTTCTCTCTCTCTCTCCCTCTCTCGCTTCTGCCATGTGAGGACACAGCAAGAAGTTAGCCCTCTGTTAGCCAGGAAGAGGACCCTCAACATAATCTGACCATGCTGGCACCCTAATATGAGACTTCCAGCTTCCAGAACTGTGAGGAAATACATTTCTGTTGTTGAAGTTATCCAGTCTATGGTATCTTGTGAGGGAACCTGAGCCAACTAAGACAGGGTACCACATGCTGTCCTCTGGGACAGGCCATGCTCTTTCAGATAAGCTTGTCTTTGTGGCCTGGCCTTTTCACCAGCTGCTCACTGGGGTTTGGATGTGTTTTCTCTTCTCTCCACCAGTGCATTCCCTTCCCTTCTCCATCCTTAAACACTCATTCACCTGTTAGGAATCAACATAAGGACTACTTCCTCCAGAGGGCCTTCCTTGACTCTTCTAGGCTGATCCCGTATTCCTCCTTCATATATGAATGGCAGCTGTTTTGGTTTAAGTTCTTTTAAATGTTTAAAAATTCCGATATTTAGCATTAAAAAAATCACTGAAAGTGAATCTTTCTAAGCACTTTAAGAGTAAAGTAAATTAGTTCTCTTCCACTGAGTTTTTTTCTTTGAAGACCCTTTTAAACTGTCTGAATTCTGTTTTTAGCACTGGCTTGATATTTTTATTCCATTCCTGCCTTTCACCTTTTTGCCAGAATCAGGATAAACTGTGAATAAATAGACTGGAAAAAATGACTTATTATTCATTTTTCTCATGTTCAAGGTCTGTTTTCCAAACAAGATTATAAGCGACTGGGTACAGGACCATGTTTCATACTTTTTTGCATAATTGGTAACTAACACTACTCCCCACTTAGAGAATTTCAAAGGATGTTTGGAAATGGAATTAGGGTAATGTTATTTTACAGATTTTCTAAGCTTATAGTTAACACTTTAGCAATATTTATTTAATTTATTTGAGTCGAGGCCTCACTCGACTGTCGCCCAGGCTAGAGTGCAATGGCACTGTCATGACTCACTGCAATCTTGACCTCCTGGGCTCAGGCCATCTTCCTGCTTCCACCTCCCAGTAGCTGGTATTACTGATGTGTACCACCACCGCAACTGATTTTTTTTTTTTTTTTTTTTTTTTGAGTTGGAGTCTCACTCTGTCGCCCAGACTGGAGTGCAGTGGCCGCTCCCGGCCACCGCAGCCTCAACCTGCTGGGCTCCAGCGATCCTTCCACCTCAGCCTTCCAAGTAGCTGGAACT